>JAXLNO010001922.1:0-31135 GCA_038087875.1 Malacoraja senta | reverse complement strand
TGCCGTCCGTACGGTGTTTGTGCCTTCTCCGGGTGCTCCGGTTTCCTCCCGCGCTACAATCGCGTACATGGCTTGGAATGATTGTACATTGTCCCCAGGGTGCGTAGGGTGGTGTTAAGGGGCCTGTCCCACTAGGGCGACCTAATCCGCGAGTTTTCCCTTGACTCGTACTCGCAGCATGGTCGACACGAGGTCCTGGGAGGTCTTCATAACTCCCCTTCATGCTCGAGAGTGGTCCCTGCGTACTCGAGGCCTCAGCTAGGCCGCGGTGTGGCGTCAGCCTATACACAGGCCACTTATGCTCGAACCCTCGCCAGGAGGTACGAGGGCGGGCACGTGACGCCATGGGCTAGAGGGAGTGTCCTGGTACGTAAGGTCATCTCACCTCGAGACCTTAAGGTAGGCCCGAGTGAACAACCTCGCTCAGCTACATCAACAATGTTAACATAGTTAGCGCACCAACCTAACGTGTCGACCCCTGAATAAACAACTGTTTGAACCGGCCTGACGTCTCACCTTTATTCACCACGATTGGTGCCGCTGCAGTGGCGTATTTTTCAACATGCGGAAAAATGCCCGCGAGTAAAAAAGGTCGCCATGGAAAAAAATCGATGCTTTTTTTACTCGTAGGTTTAGTCGTAGTAGGTCGGCATGTTAGTCGTAGGTAATCGAGGGTAGTCGTAGATAGTCTTCAACATGGTCGAAGGAGATTGAAGGAGGTCCTCTTCACTCTCCACTATTCAGTGTCCAATTTTCCCGAAGTTAGTCGAAGTTAGTCTTCAACATAGTCGAAGGAGGTCTTCAACATGACACTTTTTCTAAACTCTTCTAAACTCATCAATTAGGTCGCCCAAGTGGGACAGCCCCTTTAATGTGCGGGGATCACTGGTCGCCACGGACTCGGAGGGCCGAAGGGCCTGTTTCCGCACTATCTCTAAACTAGACCTGATATTCGGTGTGGGCGTGTTGAAGTAGCAATGGGTGGGAACGTTGAGTTACTTGGTGTTAATATTACCAATGATCTGTCGCGGACTAACTCCATTGATGCGATGAGCAACGAGGCTCTTCCACACCTCTTACTACCCATGGAGACTGAGGACATTGGCGAAGATTTGGCAAACACAAAATTCTGGAGTAACATTGGGTCAGGCAGCATTGCTGGAGAAAAGAAATAGATCGGAACCTTTGTTAAAAATTGTAAATTGTCCCGTGTGTGTGTGGGATAGTGCTAATGCGCGGGGTGATCGCTTGTTGGCACGGACTCGGTGGGCTGAGGGGCCTGTTTCCATGCTGTGTCTTTAAACTAAACCACCACCCCCATCAACGTGTTCCAGGCACTCGCGTGCGTGTGTAAAACCTTGTCCGTCACAAGGTTGGGTGGTTACAGTTATAGAAGACGTTGGTGAGGCCACATTTAGAGTATTGTGTACAGTTGTGGTCACCATTTTATAGACAATAGGTGCAGCAGTAGGACATTCGGCCCTTCGAGCCAGCACCGCCATTCAATGTGATCATGGCTGATCATCCCCCATCCGTACCCTGTTCCCGCCTATATAGAAACATATAAAATTATAAAAGGACTGGACAAGCTAGATGCAGAAAAAATGTTCCCAATGTTGGGCGAGTCCAGAACCAGAGGCCACAGTCTTAGAATAAAATGGATGTCATTTAAGGGGCTAGTGGAGTCAAGGGATATGGGGAGAAGGCAGGCACGGGTTATTGATAGGGGACGATCAGCCATGATCACAATGAATGGCGGTGCTGGCTCGAAGGGCCGAATGGCCTCCTCCTGCACCTATTTTCTATGTTTCTCCCCATATCCCCTGACTCTGCTATCTTTAAGAGCCCTATCTAGCTCTCTCTTGAAAGCATCCAGAGAACCGGCCTCCACCGCCCTCTGAGAATGGGGTTAGGATGGAGAGATAGATCAGCCATGAATGAATGGCGGAGTAGAGTTGATGGGCTGAGCGGCCTCCACCGTCCTCTAGGAAAGGATTTGGAGAAGATTTACCAGGGTGGTGCCGGGAATGGAGGGACTGAGCTACAGGAGAGGTTGAGAAGGCCGGGGGCTTTATCCCATGGAGTGCAGGATGTCGAAGGGTGATCAAGTAGGGGTGTATAAGATCACGAGAGGAGTAGATGGAGTAGACGCAGAGATGGGGAATCAAACCAGAGACAGGTTTAAGGCGAGCGGGGGAAAGATTTAATAGGAACCTGAGGGGTAACTCTTTCACACAAAGGGTGGTGGGTGTATGGAACAAGCTGCCACAAGAGGTTGTTGAGGCTGGTACTATTGTGATGTTACGGAGACATTTAGGCAGGTTTGGTGGGACGTGGGCAGGTGGGACTGGCGCAGTTAGGACATGGGCAAGTTCACAAGTGATAGGAGCAGAAATAGGCTGTTCGGCCCATCAAGTCTACTCCGCCATTCAATCGTGGCTGATCTATCTGTCCCCCCCCACCCCCCATTCTCCTGCCTTCTCCCCATAACCCCTGACAACCGTGCTAATCAAGAATCTATCTATGGCGCCTTATAAAAATATATATATATATCCATTGCCGTGGCCTCCCCAATGAATTCCACAGGTTCGCCACCGTGGGCCGAAGGGCCTGTACCACACTGTGTGACTCTGTGACAGTATGACTAGCATTGTCCGCATTCGCCGTACATCCCTGTCATTGCTGGGAAAGGCCGTGTGGGTCCATGAGAGGGGACCTCTGTCCTCGGGAACTGCCTGCAACGTGCCTGTCGCCGACCGACTAGTGCAACGTGGTCAACTTTTGTTTTTCTGCCCCCCCCCCCCCCATCATAACACTTCCATTATTCAAAGTCCCCTTTTGTTGTGAAAAGCCATTGTTCGGCCCAAAACAAGCTGGAAATTCTGAGTTTGCATAAATTTGACTTCAGCTCCAGGAAACGTGACTCTCTGGCCTGTGCCCATTAAATTATTAACCCTGCGCCGCTCGGCTCTGAAACTTACTGACCCCATTGACACATGCAGAAGAGTTGAAAGGCTTGGACAGAGTGGAGGTGGAGAGGATGTTTCCACCAGTGGGAGAATCTAGGCCCAGAGGGCACAGCCTCAGAATTAAAGGATGCCCCTTGAGGAAGGAGATGAGGAGGAATGTCTTTAGTCAGAGGGTGGTGAATCTGTGGAATTCTTTGCCACAGACGGCTGTGGAGGCCAAGTCAGTGGATATTTTTACGGCAGAGATAGATAGATTCTTCGATTAGTGCGGGTGTCGGAGGTTATGGGGAGAAGGCAGGAGAATGGGGTTAGGAGGGAGAGATAGATCAGCCACGATTGAATGGCGGAGTAGAGTTGATGGGCTGAATGGCCTAATTCTAATCCTATTCCTTATGAAGAGAGATAGATCAGCCACGATTGAATGGCGGAGTAGACTTGATGGGCCGAACAGCCTAATTCTGCTCCTATCATTTATGAGTCCCGGCCCAAAATGTCGCCTACCTATGTTCTCCAGAGATGCTGGCTGACCTTCTAAGTTAGGTTCCCAGGGCAGGCAGCAAGCATCTCTGGAGAGAAGGAATTGGTGACGTTTCGGGTCGAAACCCTTCTTCAGCGGAAAGACAAAATGCCTTCTGCCAACTAACAATGATCTATTCTACATTTTTCCTTGATCAACATTCCCTTTGTCCTGTTTTCACACCTCGCACATCCTTATCTACGTATATCTCCCTCTCCCCTGACACCAGTCTGAAGAAGGGTCTCCACCTGAAACGCCACTCGTTCCTTCTCTCCAGAGATGCCGCCTGTCCCGCTGAGTTACTCCAGCACTTTGTGTCCATCTAGGAGGCTTCTTGCACATGCAGCCTTGAAGTTTCTCAAAGGGTTGTTCTGTTCGTGAACGTTGTGTGAATTCAGCGCTGAACTGTCTTCACTCCGTGCTCCTGTCGTCCAGTGAGCTGTGGTGTGGTCAGCGCAGTATTCCTGTATTGACCTTACAAAAAAAAAAGCAAAGAAGCTATAATATCAGGATTGCGATGTATGTACTCTGTAGGATAGCACCCTGTGACAATATTATTGCTTTTTGAAACTCTACCATACTGCCCATTTAGTTTGGGGTCGGCCATTTAGAACGGAGATGAGGGAAAACCTTTTCACCCAGAGAGTTGTGAATCTGTGGAATTCTCTGCCTCAGAAGGCAGTGGAGGCCGGTTCTCTGGATGCTTTCAAGAGAGAGTTAGGTAGAGCTCTTAAAGATCGCGGAGTCAAGGGATATGGGGAGAAGGCAGGAACGGAGTACTGATTGGGGATACACAAAAATGCTGGAGAAACTCAGCGGGTGCAGCAGCATCTATGGAGCGAAGGAAATAGGCAACGTTTCGGGCCGAAACCCTTCTTCAGACTCAGACTACTGATTGGGGATGATCAGCCATGATCACAGTGAATGGCGGTGCTGGCTCGAAGGGCCGAATGGCCTACTCCTGCACCTATTGTCTGTTGTCTATTGTTTTAAGAAGGAACTGCAGATGCTGGAAAAATGGAAGGTAGATAAAAATGCTGGAGAAACTCAGCGGGTGAGGCAGCATCTATGGAGCGAAGGAATAGGTGACGTTTCGGGTCGAGACACTTCTCCTCCAGACTCTGAAGACTGACTTCTTCGTTCATCGGAAGAAGGGTCTCGAATTGGCGACGTTTCGGGTCGAGACCGTTCTTCAGACTCTGAAGACTGACTTCTTTGTTCATCAGGTCTCGAATTGGTGACGTTTCGGGTCGAGACCCTTCTTCAGACTCTGAAGACTGACTTCTTCGTTCATCGGAAGAAGGGTCTCGAATTGGCGACGTTTCGGGTCGAGACCCTTCTTCAGACTCTGAAGACTGACTTCTTTGTTCATCGGGTCTCGAATTGGCGACGTTTCGGGTCGAGACACTTCTTCAGACTCTGAAGACTGACTTCTTCGTTCATCGGAAGAAGGGTCTCGAATTGGCGACGTTTCGGGTCGAGACCCTTCTTCTTCCGAAGAAGGGTCTCGACCCGAAACGTCACCTATTCCTTCGCTCTATAGATGCTGCCTCACCCACTGAGTTTCTCCAGCATTTTTATCTACCATCTATTGTTTGGTTTATTATTTGTATCACATGTACTGAGGTACATGAGAAATCTTTTTGTCGCGTGCTATCCAGTCAGCGGAAAGAGAGGAGATGATACGTGCAGGAAGGAACTGCAGCTGCTGGTTTAAACCGAAGACAGGCACGAAAAGCTGGAGTAACTCAGCGGGACAGGCGGCATCTCTGAAGAAAAGGCACAGGTGTCCTTTGCGGCTCGAGACCCTTCTGCAGGCTGATGGTCTTCGGAGGAGATGATGTGATGGCTGCAAGTGTATACCACTGCCTCCCTGTGCGGTTCCGAATAAATTTCAAGATCCTCCTCTACGTCTACAAAGCCCTTAACGGGCTTGCCCCCACCTACATCAAAAGCCTGCTTACCCACCACACCACCTCCAGGTCCATCAGATCGGCCGGCTTGGGGTTACTGAACATCTAGGCATGAGCTCAGGGGCGACCGCGCCTTTGCGGTTGCAGCTCCTAGACTGTGGAACAGCATCCCCCTTCCCCATCAGAACTGCCCCCTCCATCGACTCCTTTAAGTCAAGACTAAAAACTCATCTTTACTCTCAAGCCTTTCTTGACGTCCTCTGAGGGAGGGCTATATGTGTGTATTTATGTATGTACTTAATCTATGAACCACAATGTTGTTTAACGTTAGTACCTCCACCAATGTAAAGCACTTTGGTCAACGAGAGTTGTTTTTTAAATGTGCTATGGAAATAAAAGTGACTTGACTTGATAGTTCCGTGATAGAGGCCACAAGTCAACGAGGTGCTGAAGGAGGCTGTAACATAGAGCACAGGAGTAGTCGTACAAGAGGTTGGTTTGGCTGCACTCATGGGCGGTTCTGGTTGCCACCCTGTAGGGAGGATGTGGTTAAGCTCGAGGGGGTGGGGGTGGGGGTGGGGGGGGGATTACAAACAAAAAGGTTTGGGTAAAGTACTTCTTTTCGTGTCTTTGAAGCTGGTTGGCTATATGACAGTTTCCCATTCCTTTACACAGTCCTTTGCGTTTTTATTGAACACTGCAAGATCCTTTGAGCTGCACTGGTTGGGTAGTAGGGGGCAGACAAGGCCGTGCTGCATTGTGTGGTCCTCTTCTCCACATTCACAGGTGGTTTGGCCAGTTTCATAGCCCCATCTGGCCATGGCATCTTTTGATCGCCCTGTTCCTGTTCTCAGGCGGTTGAGCGTCTTCCACTGGACCCATGGTGCTTCTGAGCCGGGTAAAATACTGATGGCATCGAGGCTGGCAGTTCAGTTTGGCAGATGCAGCGTGGAAATGGGCCCATCGTGTCCACGCCGACCGTGGCTCACCCGTTCACACTGGTTCCACACTGTCCCACTCTCTCGTCCGCTCCCGACACACTAGGGGGCAACTTACCGAGGGCCGATTAACCTACAAATGCGGGAGGAAACCAGCGCAGCAGGAGGAAGCCAGCCCGGTCGCAGGGGGAGCGTGCAAACTCCACGCAGGCAGACAGCGCCCAAAGTCAGGATTGAAGTCGGGATGGGTTGCTATTGAATAGTACGGGCGTCAGGGCGTATGGGCAGATGGCAGGAGAATGTGGTTAGGAGAGAGATAGATCAGCCATGATTGAATGGCGGAGTAGACTTGATGGGCCGAATGGCCCAATTTTGCTCCTATCACTAATGACTTCCCGACCTATAACACTGGTGCAGGCCCGTTCTGTCACACTACCCGCTCTAGGGAGCGGCTCCATTACACAGGCACGCAGTACTGGTCGGGGCAACGGTCACTGGCCTCGGTCTTTAACTCCAAGACCACGTTGCAATCTTGGGCTGTGTGCCATTGCCCTTGTTCCTGCGGCAACATGCTGTGGGTCAGAGCTGCTTTCCAAGCGCAAGTTGGCATGGTTTCTGTGCCAGTGTTGCCCTGAGCTGCTGCCCCTTTGATCCAGTGTCAACAGTCGCTTGGCTTCAGGTTCACTATTGTCACTGATGTACGGTGAAAAAGGGTTTGTTTTTCCAAACTGAGCCGATTTGCCATTGGTAAATACAATCTGTTCAATAGACAATAGGTCCAGGAGTAGGCCATTTGGCCCTTCGAGCCATTCAATGTGATCATGTCTGATCATCCCCAATCAGTACCCTGTTCCTGTCTTCTCCCCATATCCCCAGACTCTGCTATTTTTAAGAGCCCTATCTAGCTCTCTCTTGAAAGCATCCAGAGAACCTGCCTCCACTGCCCTCTAAGGCAGAGAATTCCACAGACTCACCACTCTCTGTGAGAAAAAGTGTTTCCTCGTCTCCGTTCTAAATGGCTTACTCCTTATTCTTAAACTGTGGCCCCTGGTTCTGGACTCCCCCAACATCGGGAACATGTTTCCTGCCTCTAGCGTGTCCAAGCCCTTGACAATCTTACATGTTTCAATGAGATTCCCTCTCATCCTTCTAAACTCCAGAGTGTACAAGCCCAGCCGCTCCATTCTCTCAGCATATGACAGTCCCGCCATCCCGGGAATTAACCTGGTGAACCTACGTTGCACTCCCTCAATAGCAAGAATGTCCTTCCTCAAATTAGGGGACCAAAACTGCACACCATACTCCAGGTGTGGTCTCACTAGGGCCCTGTACAACTGCAGAAGGAATCAAACCCGAGATAGACCCAATGCTGGAGTAACTCAGCGGGACATGCAGCATCTCGGGAGATGTTTCTAGTCGAGACCCTTCTTCAAACTGTATAAGAGAGCATTAAGGGGAAGATACAGATGAGAGGGCCCAGAAGAGGTTTACGATGATGATCTGAAGAAGGGTCTCGACCCGAAATGGCACCCATTCCTTCTCTCCAGAGACGCTGCCTGTCCCGCTGAGTTTCTCCAGCATTTTTGTCTACCTTAGATTTTTCCAGCATCTGCAGTTCTTTCTTAAACAAAATGATCCCAGGGATGATTGGTTTAACTTGTGGGGATTATGCGAGTACAGGCCCAGTGCATTCGAAGGCTCTGGGCCTGTACTCGCTGGAGTTTAAAAGGATGAGGGGAGATCTCATTTAAACTTACCCATTAGTGAAAGGCCTGGATAGAGTGGATGTGGAGTGGATGTTTACACTAGTGGGAGAGTCTAGGACCAGAGGGCGCAGCCTCAGAATTAAAGGACGTATCTTTAGAATGTAAAGGAGGAAATCTTTATTTAACCTGAGGGTGGGAATCTGTGGAATTCATTGCCATGGGCGGCGGTGGAGGCAAAGTCGGATATTTTTAAAGCGGATATATAAATGGTTGAGTAATTGTTCGAGGCGGAAGTGCTATCTGATAATAGAATGCAAATGTGTGCACACTTCAAACAGCTGACTGTAATTTTTAACAAAAAAAGGACTTTGAGAGTTTGATTATCTTTTCTCCTGATGTTGATGTTTTTTATCCTGTCGGGGTCTGAGGAAGGACGTGTAGTTTAGTTTAGAGATACAGCGTGGAAACCGGCCCATCGCGTTCCACCACGACCAGCCCTATCCTACAGTCTGAAGAAAGGTCTCGACCCGAAACGTCACCTATTCCTTCGCTCCATAGATGCTGCCTCACCCGCTGAGTTTCTCCAGCATTTTTGTCTATCTTCGATTTTTCCAGCATCTGCAGTTCTTTCTTAAACAGCCCTATCCTACACGCCTTTGACAATTTATACGGAAGCCAATTAGCCTGCACATCCGAGCGTCTTTGGAGTGTGGGAGGAAACCGGAGAAAACCCACTAGGGGAACGTACAAATTCCGCATAGACAATAGGTGCAGGAGTAGGCCATTCGGCCCTTCGAGCCAGCACCGCCATTCACTGTGGTCATGGCTGATCATCCCCAATCAGTACCCTGTTCCTGCCTTCTCCCCATATCCCCTGACTCCGCCATCATTAAGAGCCCTATCTAGCTCTCTTGAAAGTATCCAGAGAACCGGCCTCCAGCAAGGCAGAGAATTCCACAGACTCACAACTCTCTGAGAAAAAGTGTTTCCTCATCTCCGTTCTAAATGTCCTACCCCTTATTCTTAAACTGTGTGTGACCCTTGGTTCTGGACTCCCCCAACATCGGGACCGTGTTTCCTGCCTCTAGCGTGTCCAAGCCCTTAACAATCTTATGTGTTTCAATGAGATTCCCTCTCATCCTTCTAAACTCCAGAGTGTACAAGCCCAGCAGCTCCATTCTCTCAGCATATGACAGTCCCGCCATCCCGGGAATTAACCTTGTAAACCTACGCTGCACTCCCTCAATAGCAAGAACGTCCTTCCTCAAATTAGGGGACCAAAACTGCACACAATACTCCAGGTGTGGTCTCACTAGGGCTTCAGACAGCACCCTTAGTCGGGATCGAACCCGTGTCTCTGGCGCTGTGAGGCAGCAACTCTGCCGCTGTGCCGCCCCGAACTGTTAAATAGACTGTTAGCGTAGCTGTAAATCCTACAGATTAGTAGAGGCTTCTCTGCACATTCCATCAGCAGATTTTATTGCTGTGTGCATGAGTTAAAAGTGCTGCACTCGGCCAATCTTTTGTGCCCAGCCTCGTCGGCCTTACGATGCCAGCCCAGGAGATGCTTGAACTAAATGACAGTCATCATTTGACTACATGCAGCCTCCGAGCACTTCCCAGAACTTGGACGGCGTTTCATAAACTTTGCATTCCATTTGAATTAATCGAGCCCGTTGCCAGTAAACTTGCTGAGAAATGGAATGTGTGTGTGTGTGTAGCGCTTTCCCCTGGCCCGCTGTCAAAAACCTCCTGGTATCCTCCCATGGTCAGCACAGAGCAGTTAACAGGCCCTTTGGCCCAGTGGGTCAGCGCCCTATCCAGTTCCAGAGACCAATGTGCGGCGTTGGAGCCACTGCCTTACAGTGCCAGAGACCCGGGTTCGATCCTGACCTTGGGTGCTGTCTGTACGGAGTTTGCACGTTCTCCCCTGTGGCCTTATGAGTTTCTCCGGGTGCTCCGGTTTCCTCGCACATACCAATGATGTGCCGGTTTGTAGTTGAAACTGCTTCATTAGTTTAGTTTGGATATACAGCACGGAAACAGGCCCACCGAATCCGCGCCGACCAGCGATCCCCGTACACTAGCCGTATCCTACACACTGTGGACAATTTATACCAAAGCCAATTAACCTGCAAACCTGTACATCTTCCCTCCTCCCTCGACTCTGTCCAGGGACCCCGACAGTCCTATCAGGCGAGGCAGAGGTTCACTTGCACCTCCTCCAACCTCATCTACTGTATACGCTGTTCCAAGTGTGGGCTCCTATATGTCGGCGAGACCAAGCGCAGGCTGGGCGACCATTTTGTTGGATATCTTCGCTCAGTCCGCCTGGGCTCACACCATCTCCCGGTTGCCAAACATTTTAACTCCCCCTCCCATTTCTTCCTTAAGCTAGGGTACTGTCCGATTGGGGTTGCCAACGTTCTCACTCCCAAATAAGGGACAAAGGGTCAAAATACGGGACAAATTCCCCCACGGCAATTTGTTGACCGACTCGGCCATGGCTGGGTGAACGATGAGTTGGCCCCGGGTGCTGGACCGCACACAAAGCCCAGCCGGCGGGCCTGCTGAGGAGTTTTGGCTCGGGCGCGCGCAAAGTCCGGCGCATGTCCGGTGATCGGCCGTGAGAAGGAGGGGTGGTGGTGGTGTCAGCGGTAATCGTGGGTCCAAAGATCGGACAGCTGGCCAGGCTACTGACCGACGGGGCCACGGGCGAGGAGCTGCTGCTGCACTCCATGGACTGCACCACGTCGGGCCGGGTGACCCGACAGTCCCCTCGACCCGAGTAGTGGCAGTCAAATACGGGACAAGGGCGGTCTCGTACGGGACAAACCAATTTAGCCCAATATACGGGATGTCCCGGCTAATACTGGACAGTTGGCGACCCTATGTCCGATTCACCTTTGTGGACATTGGACTTTGTCTCTGGAACTGTCTCGTTAAAATGCTGAGAGCTATGTTCTGCAACGTGTCCTTGGAGTCATGTTGCAACCTGTTTGCTTTCTTTGTGGTCGAGATTATGCTGCGATGTGTCGAAGATCGTGCAGTGTTTTACTTTTGGTTTCTGTCCTCTGGCCTTGTCCTAATGTGGTCACAAATCCGTCTCAAACTCCCAATCAGTTCCAACCTGCTTTCCCCTCTTACTTCACAGTCAAAAACACTTGTCTCTGGAGATCAGTTGGATCCTTTCACATGAAGAAAGACTGGATAGACTCGGCTTGTACTCGCTAGAATTTAGAAGATTGAGGGGGGATCTTATAGAAACTTACAAAAATTCTTAAGTGGTCGGACAGGCTAGATGCAAGAACATTGTTCCGGCTGTTGGGGAAGTCCAGAACAAGGGGTCACAGTTTTAAGGATAAGGGGGAAGTCTTTTAGGACCGAGATGAGAATTTCTTTTTTCACACAGAGAGTGGTGAATCTTTGGAATTCTCTGCCACAGAAAGTAGTTGAGGCCAGTTCATTGGCTATATTTAAGAGGGAGTTAGATGAGGCCCTTGTGGCTAAAGGGATCAGGGGGTATGGAGAGAAGGCAGGTAGGTGCAGGATACCGAGTTGGATGATCACCCATGATCATATTGAATGGCGGTGCAGGCTCGAAGGGCCGAATGGCCTACTCCTGCACCTATTTTCTATGTTTCTATGTTTCACATTGAAGGGTTGAGCTGAGGGAGGCCTTGGGATTAGATTTATTGTAGAACGTGGAACATAAAACAGTGCAGAAGACGGACACAAAAAGCTGGAGTAACTCAGCGGTGGGCTGAAGGGCCTGTTTCCACGCTGTGTCTCTAGACACTAAAGTGAATCCCACTGGCTGCCTGGCTATTTTCGACACTTGGGAATGTGAAAGGTACTATATCCAGAACCAGTGGCCACAGTTTAAGAATAAGGGGTAGGCCATTCAGAACGGGGATGAGGAAAAACCTTTTCACACAGAGAGTTGTGAGTCTGTGGAATTCTCTGCCTCATAGGGCGGTGGAGGCCAATTCTATGGAGGCTTTCAAGAGAGAGTTAGATAGAGCTCTTAAAGATAGCAGAGTCAGGGGATATGGGGAGAAGGCAGGTACGGGGTACAGTGTGTCTTTTTTTTATAAAGTTGTATTGTGGTCTTAGACTCCAAACCCCAGCTACTGAAGGCAAACATCCCATGTAAACAGTCTTTGCCCCCCATCTGTTGATGATACTTTAATGTCGCATGTACCTAGGCATCGTGAAAATCTTTGATTTGCATACTCAATCCAATAAAATCACACTATAGATCATAGATAGTACAATTGTAGTGTAATACTCGACTTCACTGAGACAGTACACAATGAGTGGCCATGTTTCTGGGGCCTACAAAGTTCTTAGCCTTATCTTGGCCTTAGGCCCGTTGCCCTGGCAACCGACCCACTCCTCTGTCCTGCCGCCATCTTGAAAATGGTCCTTTGTCCAGAGCAGTCGTCCTCGCCGGCTCCTGGTCTTTGGGGGTTTGCGCAGGAGACGACTCCAGGTATCCGGAACCTTCTGTGCAACTGTGTTTGGACTCGGGCACCCGATACAAGACACTTAAGCCCACAGAGACTGTTTACCTGAAAATAGACCCGGAGTAACTCAGCGGGGCGGGCAGCACCTCTGGAGAGAAGGAATGGGTGACGTTTCGGGTCGAGACCCTTTCTTCAGCGACCCGAAAAGTCACCCATTCCTTCTCTCCAGAGATGCTGCTTGTCCCGCTGAGTTACTCCAGCTTTTTGTGTCTATCTTCGGTTTAAACCAGCATCTGCAGTTCCTTGCTACACCAAACTGCCTGCATGCCAGATCCCTGCTTGTAGTCAGTGCTGTTAAAATCAGACTGAATATTGAGGATGAGGGGGAAATCTCACTCAAACCTACTGAACAGTGACCGGCTTGGATGGAGTGGATGTGGCGAGGATGTTTCCAGTAGTGGGAGAGTCCAGGACCAGAGGGCACAGTCTCAGAATTAAAGGACGTACTTGTTTAGAATGGAGATAAGGACGAATTTCTTTATTGTGGTGAATCTGTGGAATTCATTCCACAGATTTCCATTTGATTCGTACGGGTGTCAAAGGTTACGGGGGGGAAGGCAGGAGGATGGGGTTGAGAGGGAAAATTCGATCAGCCATGATTGAATGGCAAAGTAGACTTGATGGGCCGAATGGCCTAATTCTGTCTTGTCTAATGATTTCCACTGGAGAGGATAAGCCAGGGTGGCACAGATGGTAGGTAGAGCTGTGTTCTCGCAGCTTCAGAGACCCTGGTTCGATCCTGACCTCGGGTGCTCTCTGTGTGGAGTTTGCACGTTCTCCCCTTGACCGAAGTTTTCCTCCCACATCCCAAACGTGTGCCGGTTGGTAGAATAATAATTGTCCCTTTGCAAGTTGCTCCTGTGTGGAAAGTGGCTGAGAACATGGGATAACATAGAACTGATCGAAGGTCAGCATGGACTCGTTGGGCCGAAGAGTATATTTCCATGCGGTATGTTTCAATTCTTTGGCGATACAGCGTGGAAACAGGCCCTTCGGCCCACCGGGTCTGTGCCGACCCCGCGCAGTAGCACCACCCTACACACTGGGGACAATGTACAGTGTTTATCGAAGCCAATTAACCTACAAACCCACACGTCTCTGCGATATGGGAGAAAACCGGACCACTCCGAGAAAACCCCAGGGAGAACGTACAAACTCCGTACAGAACGCGCCCGCCATCAGGATCGAGTCCGGGCCTCCAGCGCTGTGAGGCAGAAGCTCCACCCCGTTAGATTTTTTTTTTTAACTCTTGAGACACCAGTTCCTAAGTGTTTATGAAGAGGCCTTTGTGTTTGAATCCATTGACAGCGTTGTGGCCTTTGCTAATGCGATCGACACCAGCAGCACCATCTCTCCGAGGGGAAAGACGAGATGAGTTGTAAACACTGACTAACTATGTGTTCCAAGATTAAATTTGAGTCAACGCTGACTACCACGTCACTGAGTTGTTAAAGCAGCTTTCGTATGGAGGTGGGCACGCCCAAATGCATCCAGTTTGAGGCCATATTGTGCTCCCTTCTATCCATGAGCGCTCTTTAACATGAGCAGCGTGGTCAGGTCGGGGGGAGTTCCCTCTGCCACGGATACCATGTAATCCCGTGCTACCTGCTCCGATAGTCGGCGACTAAACAGCCTCCCTCACCTGGTTTGCCAGGTGAGGAAGGGGGCTGTGGACCCCCAGCAGGACCAAAAACAAGACCTGTCAAAGGGCGGATGAGCTTCTAGCGAGCCAACGGTAGAAGTTGCGATCGCTGTCGTACGTAGCATTGTAAGGAATGATGATAAAGCACGCACACACACACACACACACACCAAAATCCGATGCTTCCAGCGGCGGAAGTCCGCAGGAACTGGAGGACGGAGATGCGTGGTGCGTCCGTCACCGTTCCCGTCGGAAGCCAGCACCACTGCGTCGCTGATGTTTTCGATGATGATGAGCAGCATGCGGTGCAGCGGGTAGAGCTGCTGTCTCGCTCTGCCAGAGATGTCGGATTCGATTCTGACCGTGTGTGTGTGGTTTGCATGTGTTTGCACGAGTAGTTTGCACCTTCTCCCTGTGACCGCCCATTACCTCCGGGTGCTCCGGTTTCCTCCCACACTCCAAAGACGTGCGGGTTTGTAGATTAACTGTCCCTCCGTAAAAATTGCCCCTGGCGTAGAAGGAACGGGTGACGTTTCGGGTCGAGACCCTTCAGCCTGAAGAACCTCACCCATTCCTTCTCTCCAGAGACGCGGCCTGTCCCGCTGAGTTACTCCCGCATTTTGTGTCTACCTTCGATTTAAACCAGCATCTGCAGTCCTTTCCTGCACAACCAGTTCGGGAGGTTGGGGAACAGTGCGGGTAGAATGGGGAGCAGTTGAACAGACGCTGGGTTTGAGAGAAATATAAGGGAAGTAAACCAAAGGTCGACGTGGAACAGAAGTGCTGAGGGCTGTCAGCAACGGTCAAACCCAAGACGGGACTTTACACAGAATAGTCCAAGATTCTTGGAAAAAAGTATATCTAGTTCCCCATTGAAAGTTCATATTCACTCCACTTCCTCACTGGGTCACGGTCATGACCGCGTGCAGAAAAAGTTGCTCTTATCCTAGTCGTCATAGCTTGTAAACTGGCCCAACTTGCCCAAATCTACACTCCATCCTAAGTAAGTTTACTGGCCAAGTATTCACACACAAGGAATCTGATCGCCCGGCGCGGGAGAGCTGAGATTCCCACCCCCGATGCGGGGGCTTGATCGCCCCCGACAACGGAAGGCTCGAGTGCCCCGAGAACAAAGAAGTGAAGAAGTTTTTTCTCCTTCCATCACAGTGAGGAATGTGGAGGAGTCACTGTGGTGGATGTTTACGTTTAAAAAAATGTATTTGGGTGTCTTGTTCTTTACTGGTAATGACTCAAATTCCTCATATGTTGCAAAGCATACTTGCACTAGTACCATTATGATTATGAAACCGGTGCCTGGTATCCGCCACCGTTTACACAAGAACAAGGCTGATCAATGGCTTTGAGATGACGTTAGACCATCGCACAAACTTTAATCTTGTTTCTCTGGGTGTCTCAATTTTTAGCTAATTAAGTTATTACATCAGATGGAAGCTGCATACCAAATCTCGTTGTACCTCTGTGCAATGACAATAAAAGATATTATTATTATATTATTAATTCTCTGAGGAACCAGCGTGGAGATTGCTGGGGTTTGAGGGCGGTGAGTGCATCACGGCCTTGTTCCATCGCTCTGGGAAGCCTGCCCCTGGCTCAACCTTTCGCAAGAAGTCGTGCCGTACATTTCCCGAAGTGTGCCGCACAAACTTGCGGGGGTTGAAGTTAATTCCCAGTGCAGGAAGTCTGGAAGCTCGTGGCCTCCAGATTGGAGTGCCGTCGTCCACAGTTCACTCTCCCTCTTGCCGCCACCACCGAGGGTGCCTCTGGGCCGCCCAGTCCAGTTCAGGAGGGGTCTCGGCCCGAAACGTCACCCGTCCCTTCATCAGAGAGATTCTGCCTGTCCCACTGAGTTGCTCCAGCATTTCTGTGTCTACCTTCAGGTTAGCTTGGAGATACAGCGTGGAAACTGGCCTTTCGGCCCACCGAGTCCGCGCCGATTTGAGTTTGCCCTGCACACTTTCACTAACACACACACGCACGCACGCTGCAAACCCTATGTCTTGTACGGAGTGTGGGCGGAAACCGGAGCACCCGGAGAAAACACACGCGGGTCACGGGGAGAAGGGACAAAGTCCGTGCAGACGTCACCGTAGTCAGGGTCAAGCCCGGGTCGCTGGCGCTGTGAGGCAGCAACGCTACTGCTGCACCACCCACTCTTGTGGTTGGATGTGGGGCTAGAAAAAACGCTAGAAAAACGTAGCAGGCTAGAAAAAACGCCCCGACCTTCTTGATGCCACGAGTACCTACGACTAGCATCACGGCCTGCTACGACCTACCTACGACCTCGTGACGGCCATGACGCGAGTATGAGTCAAGGGCAAACTCGGCAGAGGTCGTGAATTAGGTCGTGAAAGTGGGACAGGCCCCTTTACAGCGCTTGCAGCGCCGGAGACCCGCGTTCGATCCTGACTACGGGTGCTTGTCTGTACGTTCTCCCCGTGACCTTCCGAGATCTTCGGTTTCCTCCCACACTCCGAAGACGTGCAGGAGTTTTATGTTAATTGGCTTGTTTAAAGTGTAAATTGTGTAGGATAGTGTTAATGTGTGGGGATCGCTGGTCGGTGTGGACCCGGCGGGCCGAAGGGCCTGTTTCCGCGCCGTATCTCTAGGCTAAACGCTGTGTGCGTTTTGGGTGGACAAAAGCGCTGGAGAAACTCAGCCCAAAACGTCGCCTATTTCCTTCGCTCCATAGATGCTGCCGCACCCGCTGAGTTTCTCCAGCACTTTTGTCTACCTTCGATTTTTGCTTTCAAGAGAGAGCTAGATAGGGCCCTTAAAAATAGCGGAGCCATGGGGATATGGGGTGAAGGCAGGAACGGGGTACTGATTGGGGATTGGCTTATACTCGCTAGAATTTAGGAGATTGAGAGGGGATCTTATAGAAACGTACAAAATTCTTATGGGGTTGGACAGGCTAGATGCAGGAAGATTGTTCCCGATGTTGGGGGAGTCCAGGACAAGGGGTCACAACTTAAGGATAAGGGGGAAATCCTTTAAGACCGAGATGAGGAAAAACTTTTTCACACAGAGAGTGGTGAATCTCTGGAACTCTCTGCCACAGAGGGTAGTTGAGGCCAGTTCATTGGCTATATTTAAGAGGGAATTAGATGTGGCCCTTGTGGCTAAAGGGATCAGGGGGTATGGAGAGAAGGCAGGTACGGGATACTGAGTTGGATGATCAGCCATGATCACATTGAATGGCGGTGCAGGCTCGAAGGGCCGAATGGCCTACTCCTGCACCTATTTTCTATGTATCTATGTATCTATGATCACATTGAATGGCGGTGCTGGCTCGAAGGGCCAAAAGGCCTACTCCTGCACCTATTGTCTATTGTCTATTTTCCAGCATAATAATAATAATAGATACTTTATTAATCCCCTAATTCAGGGGAAATTCAGATGTCCGTTGCAGCACACTAATAAAAATACAACAAGTTCAAGTGAGTTTATTGTCATGTGCCCCTGATAGGACAATGAAATTCTTGCTTTGCTTCAGCACAACAGAACATAGTAGGCAATGATTACAAAACAGATCAGTGTGTCCATATACCATTATATAAATATATACACACATGAATAAATAAACTGATCAAGTGCAAATAACAGATAATGGGCTATTAATGTTCAGAGTTTTGTCCGAGCCAAGTTTAATGGCCTGATGGCTGTGGGGAAGTAGCTATTCCTGAACCTGGTCGTTGCAGTCTTCAGGCTCCTGTACCTTCTACCTGAAGGTAGCGGGGAGATGAGTGTGTGGCCAGGATGGTGTGGGTCCTTGATGATGCTGCCAGCCTTTTTGAGGCAGCGACTGCGATAGATCCCCTCGATGGTGGGGAGGTCAGAGCCGATGATGGACTGGGCAGTGTTTACTACTTTTCACAGAGCATTAAGGAAGAAGTTTAACATTAAAACATATAAAACATCCCCCCCCCACAATGGTTCCCACTGTGGGGGGGAGGCACATCTGCAGTCCCTTCTAAAACACGGTGTGCGTTTTCGCTCCTCAGGCTACGACTTTGCCGCCGTGCTGGAGTGGTTCGCCGAGCGCGTGGACCGCATCATCCTGCTCTTCGACGCCCACAAGCTGGACATCTCGGACGAGTTCTCGGACGTGATCAAGGCCATGAAGAACCACGAGGACAAGATCCGGGTGGTGCTGAACAAGGCCGACCAGATCCACACGCAGCAGCTGATGAGGGTGTACGGGGCCCTGATGTGGTCCCTGGGCAAGATCATCAACACCCCGGAGGTGATCCGTGTCTACATCGGCTCCTTCTGGTCCCAGCCGCTCCTCATCGCCGAGAACAGGAAGCTCTTCGAGGCCGAGGAGCAGGACCTCTTCAGAGACATCCAGAGCCTCCCGCGCAACGCCGCCCTCAGGAAGCTCAACGACTTGATCAAGCGGGCACGGCTGGCCAAGGTAAGGAGGGTCCCGACCCCAAACGTCAGGCAGTGAAGAAAGTGAATGGCATGTTGGCCTTTATAACAAGAGGAGTCGAGTATAGGAGGGGGTGGGAGATTGCAACCTTCACCTGGTTCGACGAATGCAATCAACCCGGCATGCACAATCAAATAAGATCAAATAGAACAAGTTGTCCTGCAACTTTAGGCTGTGCACGCCATACGCAGGAAGAAGAAGAAGAATATAGGAGCAAAGAGGTCCTTCTCTCTATCCATCTCTTCCTCCTAACCCCACGCTCCTGCCTTCTCCCCATAACCTCTGACATCCGCACTAATCGCATAGTCTTTCCGCTGGCTGGATAGCCCACAACAAGAGCCTTTCACTGTACCTCGGTAGACGTGACAATAAACTGAACTGAAGTCAATAGACAATAGGTGCAGGAGTCGGCCATTCGGCCCTTCGAGCCAGCACCGCCATTCAATGTGATCATGGCTGATCATCCCCAATCAGTACCCCGTTCCTGCCTTCTCCCCATATCCTCTGACTCCGCTATTTTTAAGAGCCCTATCTAGCTCTCTCTTGAAAGCATCCAGAGAACCGGCCTCCACCGCCCTCTGAGGCAGAGAATTCCACAGACTCACAACTCTCTGTGAGAAAAAGTGTTTCCTCGTCTCCGTTCTAAATGGCTTACCCCTTATTCTTAAACTGTGTGTGTGGCCCCTGGTTCTGGACTCCCCCAACATCGGGAACATGTTTGCTGCCTCTAGCGTGTCCAAGCCCTTAACAATCTTATATGTTTCAATGAGATACCCTCTCATCCTTTTAAACTCCAGAGTGTACAAGCCCAGCCGCTCCATTCTCTCAGCATATGACACTCCCGCCATCCCGGGAATTAACCTTAAATGGCCTCCCCTTTATTCTAAGACTGTGGCCCCTGGTTCTGGACTCGCCCAACATGGGGAACATTTTTCCTGCATCTAGCTTGTCCAGTCCTTTTATAATTTTATATGTTTCTATAAGAACCCCCCCCTCATCCTTCTAAACTCCAGTGAATACAAGCCTAGTCTTTTCAATCTTTCCTCATATGACAGTCCCGCCATCCCAGGGATCAATCTGGTGAACCTACGCTGCACTGCCTCAATCACAAGGATGTCCTTCCTCAAATTAGGATGGTTAGAATACAGATTAAGAAATTAGGACACAGGCAATGTTTATCGTGCTTAGCTCTTTATAGATTCACGCAGCGTAGAAACAGGCCCTTCGGCCCAACTTGCTCGTGCTGACCCACGTGCCCTAGTGTAACCAGGGTTAGACAGTAAATGCCTCCTGACCAGCGATGAGCTTTCATGTGTGGGTTGTAACCTCTGAACACAACAGGAAGCCTCAGACCGCAGGCAACCATCACAGCCGTAAATAGAGACAAAATGCCAACAGTCGCCTGGTTTCAGGTTCATTATTGTCACGCCTGCTGATGTACGGTGAAAGGCTTTGTTTATTCCAAACTGGTCCGATATGCCACGGGTAAATACAATCTGTGCAAACCCGAGATAAAATTAAAAATAGCGGTCGGGGATATGGGGAAAAGGCAAGAACGGGGTACTGATTGGGGATGATCAGCCATGATCACATTGAATGGCGGTGCTGGCTCGAAGGGCCGAATGGCCTACTCCTGCACCTATTGTCTATTGACAAAGCTGGAGTAACTCAGCGGGACAGGCAGCATCTCTGGAGGGAAGGAATGGGCGACGTTTCGGGCCGAGACCCTTCTTCAGACAGAGTCCCGAAACGTCACCCATTCCTTCCGTCCGGGGACGCTGCAGAGCTATTAACACATACTCCAAGTAACGATCCAACAGGTTTATTGGCATATAATAAAGTTATACTGCATGTTGACACCACTGTAACCTAAGATCCTCTAGCGAGCAAGATAGTCCACTCGACGAAAAAGACGTAGTACGGTCATGGGCAGATTCATGGGTAATTTTCGGCCCCATTTCCGTACCCGGCTTCCATCTCCGCACCAAAGATCCCGTAGCGGAGCAAAGATACGAGACGGAGAGCGTTACGGAAACATCCTCTTAAAAATCAAACTTCTTTGGTAAAAATCTTCTCCTCATTTTCAGAATTATAATATATTAACACAAACTGTTCCCCCACAACGTTGATTACACTGCGAGTCGGGTCGGGTTGGGTCGGGTTACTGAAATGGATGAAAAAAAGTCCCACGTTCCGCTCCGTTGCGTACTACATGTCAGGCCATTGCATTTAACAGGAGTGGTCTATCTTGCTCCGCTATAGAATCTTTGACTGTAACTGCGTCTCTACTGACAGCAAGTGTCTGGAATCGTTAGTATTAAACTAGACCAAGTGGGACCCGTCGGGTCCCTGTCACACAGGAGGCCTGGTCCCCCAACGCAACCTGTCCCCCAACGCAATATTCCACCACGCACCAATAGCCCACACGGGAGACCTGGTCCCCCCAACGCAACGCATCCCTCCAACGCAATATTCCACCACGCACCCATAGCCCACACGGGAGACCTGGTCCCCCCAACGCAACCCATCCCTCCAATGCAATATTCCACCACGCACCCATAGCCCACACAGGAGACCTGGTCCCCCAACGCAACCCATCGCCCCAACGCAATATTACACCACTCACCCACAGCCAACAACTGCACAGGGGCTGCTCATTTAGCCTTATGCACCCTCCATCATTTAAAAACTTTTTTTTTTAATGCATTCGCACTTGCTTGCTAGCAGAACTCGGTGTACTGTGACTTTTAAAAAGAAATGCATCTGCACTTGCCAGCTAGCTGAACTCAGTAGAGCATATTCACAGACGTGGCCTGTCCCGCTGAGTTGCTCCAGCGTTTTGTGCCCATCTTCGGCCTAAACCAGCACCTGCAGTTCCTTGTGTAAGAAAGAACTGCACAGATGCTGGAGTAACTCGGCGGGTGAGGCGGCATCTCTGGAGAGAAGGAACGGGCGACGTAGACCGACCGATACAGACAAGGTTTGCAATGTAGGGGGTGCTTTCCGTTAGATTCTATCCCTCCGTGATGGAAGCTTTTGGCCTCAGACCCAAGCCCTCGGCTGCCTCACTGCCAGGGAACACTCGACTCTCTAAAGATAGACACGGCGGGTAGCTCAGCAACTCAGCGGGTCAGGCTGAATCTCTGGAGAAAAGAGATGGGTGACATCTCTAGTCTCAACCCTTCTTCAGACTGCACCCTCATCTCCTGAGACGCTGCCTGACCTCGCTGAGTTACTCCAGCACTTTGTGTCTTATCTTTGGTATAAGCCACATCTGCAGTTCTTCGCTTCCATACTGTCCAGCCCCCTTGATGGTTGGCGTAGACACAGCGGGCCAAAGGGTCTGTTCGACAACACATTACAACAAGCATTGGGTCAAGAAAGGGCGTCACAGGCTACGGGGGTTAGCTGTGGAGTTCTCTGCCTCAAGAAGGCAGTGGAGGCCGGTTCTCTGTATGCTTTCAAGAGAGAGTTAGATAGAGCTCGTAAAGATAGCGGAGTCAGGACTGGGTGATGGGGAGAAGGCAGGAACGGGGTACTGATTGGGGATGATCAGCCATGATCACAGTGAATGGCGGTGCTGGCTGGAAGGGCCGAATGGCCTACTCCTGTACCTATTGTCTATGGGTGTCAGAGGTTATGGGGAGAAGGCAGGAGAATGGGGTCAGGAGGGAGAGATAGATCAGCCATGATTGAATGGCGGAGTAGACTTGATGGGCCGAATGGCCCAATTCTGCTCCTATCACTAATGACTTCCCGACCTATAACGCTGGTGCAGGCCTGTTCTGTCACACTACCCGCTCTAGGGAACGGCTCCATTACACAGGCACGCAGTACTGGTCGGGGCAAACGCTCACTGGCCTCGGTCTTTAACTCCAAGACCACGTTGCAGTCTTGGGCTGTGTGCCATTGCCCTTGTTCCTGCGGCAACATGCTGTGGGTCGGAGCTGCTCTCCAAGAGCAGGTTGGCACGCTCTCTGTGCCAGCGTTGCCCTGAGCTGCTGCCCCTTTGATCCAAGCTTTCTGTTCCCGTGTCTCGTGGAGAAAGTGAACAAAATTAGCATTGTAGGGCAACACAGAGACATAGAATGTTTAAGAAAGAACTGCTGGAAAAATCGAAGGTAGACAAAAATGCTGGAGAAACTCAGCGGGTGAGGCAGCATCTATGGAGCGAAGGAATAGTATCCGGAAGGGTCTCGACCCGAAACGTCGCCTATTCCTTTGCTCCATAGATGCTGCCTCACCCGCTGAGTTTCAAAGAAGGGTCTCGACCCGAAACGTCGCCTATTCCTTCGCTCCATAGATGCTGCCTCCATAGTACTCCTGCACCTGTTGTCTATTGACTTGATGGGCCGAATGACCTCATTCTGCTCCAGCACTGGTGACGTTATGTACGATTCTGACTGTTCACTCATAGTACACTGAGTGGTGATTTTCCCACACAGAGAGAGGGTGGTGGGTGTATGGAACGAGCTGCCAGGAGAAATAGTTGAGGCAGGTGCTATAATAACATTCAAATAGACATTTGGACAGGTGCATGGAGAGGGAAGGTTCAGATGGATGCAGGCCTAGGGCAGGTGTGACTAGCAGAGAATGAAGCGTAGATTTAGCCGGCACGGGCGAGTTGGGCCGAATGGATGGGGGCTGTGAGCCAAATGGGACTAGCCCAGAATGCTAACTTGTGCTGTAAGGCCTGTTTAGTTTAGAGATGCAGCGTGGAGACAGGCCATTCGGCCCACCGAGTCCGTGCCGACCAGAAAACGCCAGTACATTAGTTACATCCCACACACACACTGGGGGCAATGTACACAAGCCCATTAACCTACAAACCTTCACGCCTTTGGGATGTGGGAGGAAACCGGAGCACCCGGAGAAAACCCACGCCAGTCACGGGGAGAACGTGCAAACTCCGCACAGACAGCGCCCGCGGTCAGGATCGAACCCATGGTCAGGCAGCAACTCTACCGCTGCGCATTGGTCTCTGGAGCTGAGAGTTAAACTCTGCACTCCATCTTGCAAAGACGTACAGGTCCTCTTTATAACAAGAGGAATCGAATATAGGAGCAAAGAGGTCCTTCTGCAGTTGTACAGAGCCCTAGTGAGACCACACCTGGAGCATTGTGTGCAGTTTTGGTCCCCTAATTTGAGGAAGGACATTCTTGCTATTGAGGGAGTGCAGCGTAGGTTTACCAGGTTAATTCCCGGGATGGCGGGACTGTCATATGCTGAGAGAATGGAGCGGCTGGGATTGTACACTCTGGAGTTTAGAAGGATGAGAGGCGATCTCATTGAAACATATAAGATTGTTAAGGGCTTGGACACGTTAGAGGCAGGAAACATGTTCCCGATGTTGGGGGAGTCCAGAACCAGGGGCCACACACAGTTTAAGAATAAGGGGTAAGCCATTTAGAACGGAGACGAGGAAACACTTTTTCTCACAGAGAGTGGTGAGTCTGTGGAATTCTCTGCCTCAGGTGGAGGCCGGTTCTCTGGATACTTTCAAGAGAGAGCTAGATAGGGGCTCTTAAAAATAGCGGAGTCAGGGGATATGGGGAGAAGGCAGGAACGGGGTACTGATTGGGGATGATCAGCCGTGATCACATTGAATGGCGGTGCTGGCTCGAAGGGCCGAACGGCCTACTCCTGCATCTATTGTCTATTGTGGGATAATTGGCTGTGGTATAAATTCTCCCTCGTGCGTGGGGTTAGGGGCCAGTGCACAGGGATCGCCGGTCGGCGCAGATTTGGTGGACCGAGGGGCCTGTTTCACGCTGTATCTCTCTACCGCGGCCGTTTGGACTTTTGGACAGTGTACACAGCAAAGTGTCAGGAGTTAAGATTGTATAAGCGTCATGTGGTGTGACATCCGAACAATGAAATTATTGCTTGCAGCAGCTTAACAGGCTGGTGATTGACTTTTTCCTGACTGTAGATTCTCTGTCGAATACAGCTGGATAATATAAAATCACCGGCAATTCAATAAATTGTTACGGTTTGTAAGATTTGACTCTGGTTGTCCCAAACTGTCCAGGCTCTCTTTTGGTGGTGGACACAAACGCTGGAGAAACTCAGTGGGTGAGGCAGCATCTATGGAGCGAAGGAATGAATAGGCGACGTTTCGGGTCGAGACCCTTCTTCAGACCGATGTGGGAGGGGGGCGGGAAGAAGAAAGGAAGAGGCGGAGACAGTGGGCTGAGCGAGAGCTGGGAAGGGGAGGGGAAGGAGGGAGAAAGCAGGGACTACCTGAAATTGGAGAAGTCAATGTTCGTACCGCTGGGGTGTAAACTACCCAAGCGAAATATGAGGTGCTGCTCCTCCAATTTACAGTGGGACTCACTCTGGCCATGGAGGAGGCCCAGGATAGAAAGGTCAGTTTTGGAATGGGTTGGGGGAGCTGAAGTGCTGAGCCACCGGGAGATCAGGTTGGTTATTGCGAACCGAGCGGAGGTGTCGGGCGAAGCGATCGCCGAGCCTGCGCTTGGTCTCACCGATGTAGATCAGCTGACACCTAGAGCAGCGGATGCAATAGATGAGGTTGGAGGAGGTGCAGGTGAACCTCTGTCGCACATGGATAGACTGTTGGGTCCTTGGATGGAGTCGAGGGGGGAGGTGAAGCGACAAGTGTAGCATTTCCTGCGGTTGCAAGGGCAAGTGCCCGGAGAGGGGGTGGGAAGGGACGAATTAACCAGGGAGTTACGGAGGGAGCGGTCTCTGCGGAAAGCAGACAGGGGAGGAGATGGGAAGATGTGGCCAGTGGTGGGATCCCGTTGGAGGTGGCGAAAATGTCAGAGGATTAATCTGTTGTATGTGACGGCTGGTGGGGTGGAAGGTGAGGACAAGGGGGACTCTGCCCTTGTTACGAGTGGGGGGATGGGGAGAGAGAGCGAAGTTCTTGAGATCAGAACCTCTGCCTCACCTGGAAAGACTGCGTGGGGTTTTTTCCCACCATTTTATTTTATTTTGACCAAACGGCATAATCCGGTAGAGAGACCGTGAACAGGACAACGCAACGGGCTTAGCGGTGTGTAGCGGGAAAGAAAATTCAGGCATTAAACAAGGCAAGGCCTTGTGCTCGCTAAATGGGCATCCATTTTTTTTTGGTGTTTGTTTGGAAGCCAGAAGAGAATTTAATGATTGAACGAATGAATAAGTTTATTGGCCAAGTATTCACATACAAGGAGTTTGCCTTGGTGCTCCGCCCGCCAGTGACAAAGACACTTCACAGCTCTGCAATATCATCGCCATGTACTATTGAACAAAATGGGAGTGTGTGTAGAGGGAGCTTCACCCTGTGTGTCTGATCCCAATCCAAGGTAGACAAAAATGCTGGAGAAACTCAGCGGGTGGTTTCGGGTCGAGACGTCACCTATCCCTTCGCTCCATAGATGCTGCCTCACCCGCTGAGCTTCGAAGAAGGATCTCGACCCGAAACGTCACTTATTCCTTCGCTCCATAGAGAGAGGGAGAGAGCGTGTGTGTGGGAGCACGGTGGACAGAGAGCTCCCTCTGCTGTCCACCCGGTGAAGTGCACCCTCCGTTCCCAGTCCAACTGGCTTCAGGCTCCTGCCGCCGAATTCCACGCTGGAATAATGTCCTACCAGCTCCCGCTGTTTTCCCGTCTCTCAACTGCACCCACCTTGTTCCGCAGGTACACGCCTACATCATCTCGGCCCTGAAGAAAGAAATGCCGGCCGTCTTTGGCAAGGAGAACAAGAAGAAGGAACTGATCAGCGGTCTGGGAGACCTCTACCTGAAGCTGGAGAGAGAGCACCAGATATCACCGGGAGATTTCCCCTCGCTCAAAAAGATGCAGGTAAATCACAAACCCCCTTCCGCACGCACCGCTGCCCCCCTGGTGAATTCCCGGGATTGACTGCAATTAGGCAGGCAGTGAAGAAAGCGAATGGCACGTTGGTCTTTATAACAAGAGGAGTCGAGTATAGGAGCAAAGGGGTCCTTCTGCAGTTGTACAGGGCCCTAGTGAGACCACACCTGGAGTATTGTGTGCAGTTTTGGTCTCCTAATTTGAGGAAGGACATTCTTGCCATTGAGGGAGCCCAGTGTAGATTTACAAGGTTAATTCCCGGGATGGCGGGACTGTCATATGCTGAGAGAATGGAGCGGCTGGGCTTGTACACTCTGGAGTTTAGAAGGACGAGAAGGGATCTTGTTGAAACATGTAAGATTATTAAGGGTTTGGACACGCTAGAGGCAGGAAATATGTTCCCGATGTTGGGGGAGTCCAGAACCAGGGGCCACACACAGTTTAAAATAAGTGGTCGGCCATTTAGAACAGAGATGAGGAGAGACTTTTCCACCCAGAGTTGTGAATCTGTGGAATTCTCTGCCTCAGAGGGTGGTGGAGGCCGGTTCTCTGGATGCTTTCAAGAGAGAGCTAGATAGGGCTCTTAAAAATAGCGGAGTCAGGGGATATGGGGAGAAGGCAGGAACGGGGTACTGATTGGGACGATCAGCCATGATCACATTGAATGGCTCGAAGGGCCAAATGGCCTACTCCTGCACCTATTGTCTATTGTCCCTCTCTCCCTCTATCTCTCTCTATCTATCTCCCTCTCTATCTATATATATATATCTCTCTCTCTCTCTCTCTCTATCTCCCTCTCTATCTCTCTCTATATATATCTCCCTCTCTCTCTCCATCTCCCTCTCTATCTCCCTCTCTATATATATCTCTCTCTATCTCTCTCTCTCTGCCTCTCCATCTCTCTCTCTATCTCTCTCCATCTCTCTCTCTCTCCCTCTCCATCTCTCTCCCTCTCTCTCTCTCCATCTCTCCATCTCTCTCTCTCTATCTCTCCCTCTCTCTCCCTCTCCATCTCTCTATCTCTCTCTCTATCTCTCCCTCTCCATCTCTCTCCCTCTCCATCTCTCTATCTCTCTCCCTCTCTCTCTATCTCTCCCTCTCCATCTCTCTCCCTCTCTATCTCGCCTCTCTCTCTCCCTCTCTATCTCTCTCCCTCTCTCTCCCTCTCCATCTCTCTCTCTCCCTCTCCCTCTCTCTCTATCTCTCTCCCTCTCTCTCCCTCTCCATCTCTCTATCTCTCCCTCTCTCTCCCTCTCCATCTCTCTATCTCTCTCCCTCTCCCTCTCCATCTCTCTATCTCTCTCTCTCCCTCTCCCTCTCCCTCTCCATCTCTCTCTCTCCCTCTCCATCTCTCTATCTCTCTCCCTCTCCATCTCTCCCTCTCTCTCTATCTCTCTCCTCTCTATCTCTCCATCTCTCTATCTCTCTCCCTCTCTCTCTATCTCTCTCCCTCTCTCACGTCTCCCCTTGCTCCGTCCCTGTCCCCCAGGATCACCTGGCGATGATGGACTTCACCAAGTTCCAGAACCTGAAGCCCAAGCTGTTGGACATGGTGGACGACATGTTGGCCAACGACATTGCCCGGCTGATGACCATGGTGCGGCAGGAGGAGGCCTCGATGCCCAAGCAGATCGTCCACGGCGGGGCCTTCGAGGGCATCATGAACGGGCCGTTCGGCGCCGGCTACGGCGAGGGGGCGGGCGAGGGCATCGACGAGGCCGAGTGGGTGGTGGCCAAGGACAAGCCCACCTACGACGAGATCTTCTACACCCTGTCGCCCGTCAACGGCAAGGTGACCGGTGCCAGCGCCAAGAAGGAGATGGTCAAGTCCAAGCTGCCCAACACCGTGCTGGGCAAGATCTGGAAACTGGCCGATGTGGACAAGGACGGCATGCTGGACGACGACGAGTTTGCCCTCGCCAACCACCTCATCAAGGTCAAGCTCGAGGGCCACGAACTGCCCAACGAACTGCCCGAACACCTCATCCCTCCATCCAAGCGGGAGAGGAGTGATTAACCCCACCCCTCTCTGCTTCCCCTCTCCCCTCCCCTTCTCATCTCCTTCCCCTCTACCTCTCTCCTCTCCTTCCCCCCCTCCGTCTCCCCTCCCCTTCTCATCTCCTTCCCCTCCACCTCTCTCCTCTCCCCTCCCCTTCTCATCTTCCCCTCCCCTCTCCCCTCATCTCCTTCCCCTCTCCCCCTCCCCTTCCCCTCTCCCCTTCCCCTCTCCTCTCACCTTCCCCCTCCCTCCACCTCCACTCTCTCCCCTTCCCCCTCTCCCTCCCCTCCCCCCTCTGCCTCTCCCCCTCCCCTCTTTCCCCCCTCTTCTCATCTCCTTCCCTCTCCCCCCCCCCACCTCCAAAGATACCAAAGTGATCAGGGTCCAGGTTCCTCCGTCGCTATTTCTCCCCTCCAACACCCACCCTCCCCTCCCCTCCCCCACCCACCACCAGAAGACCCCTGTCTTGCCCTCGCCTGGAGTTGTGGAGTCAGGAGGGAGAGGGCTGGGGGTGGAGTGGTGGAGGGAGGGGGGTGGGGGGGGAGTGTTGGTGGGAATTAAACTCCAGGGTTTCCGACCCAGCGCACAAATCCTCTTCGTTCGCCGTCACGCCGAGCACGCACTTTCACCGCCGCCCCCCCCCCCCCCCCCTCACACACACAGACTGTCCCCTCACTGTTTGTTATATGAAATTTAACCCTCCCACTCAGTACAGGGGCATCGTCAGTGTGAACGGTTTTATCCCCCCCCCCGTCTCTCTCCCCATCTCTCTCTCCACCATCTCTCTCTCTCCTCCATCTCTTTCTCCCCATCTCTCTCTCCCTCCCTCCATCTCCCATCTCTCTCTCCCTCCATCTCCCCTCCCATCTCTCTCCCTCCATCTCTCTCCCCATCTCTCTCTCCCCATCTCTCTCTCTCCCTCCATCTCTCTCTCGCCCATCTCTCTCCCTCCCTCCATCTCCCATCTCTCTCCCCATCTCTCTCTCCCTCCATCTCTCTCCCCCCATCTCTCTCTCCCCCATCTCTCTCTCCCCCATCTCTCTCCCCCCTCATCTCTCTCCCCCTCATCTCTCTCCTCCCCATCTCTCTCTCCCTCCATCTCTCTCCCTCTCCCCATCTCTCTCTCTCTCCCCTCCATCACCCACCAACCCACGATCGTTCTTGTCGATGAACGAATGAGCCCACAGTTTGTAGACTTTGGAACCAGAGGGAGGGAGGGGGGGTTTCAATGGCGGGTGGGTTTTGGGGGGGCGGGGCCCCACGCTGATGGGTGGAGAGACATTGGCCAGACCCTGGGGTGAAAGGGCACTGTCCCGCGAGAGGGGTGGGGTTGAGCGAGTGAGTGGGGGGTGGGGGTGGGATATGGGTGGGGTTTCTCCTCATGCCCCCCCCCCTCCCCTCCCCAACAGGGGTCTATCCCCACGGTTAGCCAGCCACCGCCGTTGTGAAACGACTCCATGTTCCCATCTTCACCGCGCGGGGCGAGCGTATAAAATCAAAGATGGCGTCGCTGGGCTGGAGGAGGAAAACTGCTCAGCAATATGTAAAACTTTGTGTGAAAGTGTACAGTTCTGAATGTGATCAAAATGTCTCCCCTCCCCTCCCCCCCCCCCCCCCCCCCCCACATTAGGGATCCTTGCATTCACAGCCAGGGAAGTAGGGGGGTGCGGGGAAGGAGGGAGCTTCCTGTAACTCTGCCCCCCCCCCCCTTCAATGTCCGAGCAGTGTAACGGTGGTTGGCAGAGGCCACTCTGGCCATCTGCCCAATGCTTCCTTGCCCACGGGGTCTGGGAGCTGAGGCCGGTTAGTTAGTGGTGTCGGGGAAGAGGAGAACGGGTCGGGGTCTGTGCTCTTGGTCACCGCACTCACACCCACACACACTCACTCACACACACACACGCTCACACACAGTCGCTCGCACACAAACACACTCACAGTCGCACACAGTCACACACACTCTCACTGAGTCACACACACACACACACACACACACAGTCGCACACACACACACACAGTCACACACACAGTCGCACACACACACACACAGTCACACACACACATAGTCACACACACACATAGTCACACACACACACAGACACACACACACACAGTCGCACACACACACACACAGTCACACACACAGTCGCACACACACACACACACAGTCGCACACACACACAGTCACACACACAGTCACACACACAGACAGAGTCATATGCACAGTCACACACACAGTATCACACACACAGGCAAACACAGTCACACACACAGACACACACACACATAGTCACACACACACACAGACACACACACACACAGTCACACACACAGTCACACACACACAGACACACACAAACAGTCACACACAGAGTCAGTCACACACACACACACTCACTCAGTGCCCCCTGGGATTGGTGGAAGGCTAGACCAGGATGTCTGCTCGCTATGACTACACACAGTCACCCCAGGGTTGGAGGTCGAGCCAGCCCAGCTCCTGTTCCCCATCACCACACACACACACACACACACACAGTTGCTGCCTGTGACTGCCTGAAGGGTCTGTCTCCTTGTCTGTGTTTTACTGTCTGTTAAACAGGTGGATGATGCCGTTGTCTGGCCCGCACGTCATAACTGTTGGATCTGT
>JAXLNO010001921.1:41285-64762 GCA_038087875.1 Malacoraja senta | reverse complement strand
CTTCTTCTGGCGTATGGCGTGCACAGCCTAAAGTTGCAGGACAACTTGTTCTATTTGATCCTATTTGATTGTGCACGCCAGGTTGATTGCATTCGTCCACGTGAAGGTTGCAATCTCCCCACCCCAAACTGAACACATCTGAACGCATCTATCCATTCCTTCCACAGATGCTGCCTGACCCGGCCAGTTACTCCAGCACATTGTATTTGACTTCGGAGTCACGTTAGTGACTACGTGAAGAAGACCCCGTCCAGCCGCATGCGCGTCATTATTACGTCAGACGCATGGCGCAGCGACCGGTCGGAGGAGCAGCGCTTCTCCAGCGGTAAGTTTTAAAAACCTCGAGGTAAGAGTTACAGCTTAGTCGGAGGTCGCTTTCTTGTGGAAGGCTTGTTTTTTCAGATCAAGTTGAACATGGAGAAAGCGTCAAAGGTGAAGGCGAGGCGCGCCGCTGGTAAAATCATGGAAGACCGCGGGAGTGCGGGTAGTGGGCACCCGCCCAGTTCACCTGTTCGGTCGTTGGCAGGGAGGCCAGCGACTGCAGACACGTTGCCTTTGAGCACCATCGCCGTGCCGTTGGGGCGTAAGGCCATGACAAAGTCTGCGAGGCCCATAGACTCGGGTGAGTCGGGCCAGGAGGGTTCCCCTCCTCAAAGGGATACCGTTCTTGCACGGTTTTCTCAAGTAGAGCTCCTAATGGAGAGGATTCTCCATCAGGATACACTCCGGGAGGATGAGTGGTGTCCGCGCCGGCCTACGGGAGAGCCCGCGCCAGCAGCGCCTGGAATAGGGCTGCTCAATCGCTCCCTCTTGGAGGAGGAGAGTTTGACGGGTCAGTTTTATTCTGTGGGTGAGCAGAGCCCAAGGGATGAAGGACATGAGCCCGAAATACCATGTCTGGCAGCAAGATTTGCCATCCCCAGAGAGTCAGGGGAGCCGTTGGGTGAGGAATTGGCAACAACTATAAATTATCTACTCTCCCATCAGCTGCAAGAGCTGACCATGGACGATACAGCGAAAATATATGAAACCCCGGTTAATTGTGTCCTACTGAAAGTACCGGCAGTTAACCATGTAATATGGGGCCATATGAGTGTTGGTATTCGGGCACAAGAATTAAAGCACCAGCGGGTGCTGAAGTTGCTCGCCGCAGGCATTACTGCGTTCGCCAGATCGATGGACGAGGGGCATCTGTCTGAATCACAGCAGGATGCCTTAGCCCTCATGCGCAGTGCACATTTGAAAGAAACTGTTGCGGAAAAGTGCCATACGCCCTACTATCCACCCTAAATTTGCAGCGCTGTGTAAGCCCAGCAATATTCAGCCGCCAAATCTGCTGTTTGGGGAGGACCTCGCAAGGAGAGTGAAGGAGCTCGACGACGAGGCAAAAACGGTGGGGTTAATTAAAGCACCGATGGTCAGCAGAACGGTTCGGAGGCAGTTCCCCTACCGACGGGTTGCAGAGACCGGGGCCGGTGAAGGAACGAGCCGGTCATTTCCGAATATGCGCAGCTGGCGCACTGCTACTGAGACACGAGCAAACGTGAATTTTCCCACCAGGAACCAGGGGCAACAAATTCCACCGGTAACCATGGAGGTAGGTGGGTCTGGTCCTGATAGAAACATATTAAGTGAAAAACACCTGCAAGTTGGGGGGAGATTACACTTGTTTCTAAAAGAATGGTATGAGATAACATCAGATCCGTTTGTACTGTGCAGTATAGAAGGTTTTCGAATTCTATCCCAATTTGTGTCCACCCACTCAGCATGTTCCAAGCCGGACACTCATTTTCTCACAGAAAGAGAATATGGAGATACAGGCAGAAAAGGGGTAATTGAGAAGTCGGTTCGGCAACTCCACCAATTTGTGTCAAATATTTTTCCTAGTTCAAAAAAGGATGGAGGATGTAGAATCATCCTCGACCTGACGAGCCTTAACCCCTTTGTACAGTATAAACATTTCAAAATGGAAACTTTTGCTACTGCTAAACAACTGCTTTCCAGAAGATGTTATGTTGCGATGATAGGAGATATTTGAAATTTAGCTGGATGAGTCAATTATGGCAATTCAAAGCACTGCCTAATGGATTAACCTCAGCTCCTAGATTGTTTACCAAATTGTTAAAACCAGTCCTGGGGCTCCTTCCAGCTCAGGGCCATATTGTAATGGCCTATTTGGACGATATTTTAAATGTGGGAAAGACTAGGGATGCAGCTGAATCATCCATTTCAGTTGTTAAGCTCACTTTTGAGAAATTGGGGTTCAACATTCATCCAGCTAAGTCCAAATTAACACCAGTCAGAGTTATTGATTATTTGGGTTTCACTATTAACTCAGATCACATGTTAGTGACTCTGCCCAGGGACAAAAGGCTGCAGTTAATTGAAGGCTGTGTGAAGCTCATTGAAGAGCAACGACCTTCAATTAGACAGGTGGCCAGCTTGATTGGTAAATTAGTGGCTTCTTTTCCAGCTGTACAGTTTGGACCTCTGCATTACCAACAATTACAATGAACAAAGGAACAGGCACTGAGGACACATTCAGGTCATTATGACAGGCACATGGAATTACCAGCTGCAGTCATTGCTGAAGTGCAATGGTGGATCATGAATGTCTCAAGTTGTTCCAGCAAAATTCTGGTTGACCCACCTTCCATTGTCTTACAGACTGATGTCAGTGCTCTAGGCTGGGGCACTACTGATACTATTTCCAGCTGTGGAGGCAGATGGAATATGCATGAGGCACCTCTTTGCGAGGGATTAATTATTTAGAGCTTTTGGGAACATTTTATGGGCTTAAAGCTTATTGCTCTACTAAGTGTCACTTGCATGTTCAGGTTCAGATTGACAACACTACGGCAGTGGCGTATGTTAATCATATGGGTGGAATCAAGTCAGAATCTTGTGATAGATTGGCGAATCTGATTTGGAGCTGGTGTATTACCAGAGACATTTGACTTTCAGCAATCTACCTACCAGGTAGATTCAACATAGTGGCAGACACAAGGTCACGCAAATTCAATGACAACACAGAATGGATGTTGAATCATGAGATATTTAACGATGTTGTTGCTCGGTTTGGGATGCCAGATATCGATTTGTTTGCATCCAGACTAAACCACCAGTTACCTAAATATGTTTCATGGGAACCAGATCCTGGGGCAGCAGCGGTGGATGCATTCTCGCTGCATTGGGGTGGAATGTTTTTGTATGTATTTCCTCCATTTTGCCTCATCAGTCGGTGTCTGCAAAAAATCAAGCAGGACTCCGCCTCAGGAGTATTGGTGGTACCCGACTGGCCTACGCAGCCATGGTTCCCTCTCGTTTTGCAGATAATCACACAGCCCTTTATGACTGTTCCCAAACATAGAAACCTACTGGTGCACCCTGTAACTGGCGATTAACACCCTTTACATGATCGTATTGATCTGTTAATTTGCAGATTCTAAGAAGGCCATACCTGGGGAGAGGACTATCCGATCGCACCATGGATGTTATTACTGCGGCCTGGAGGGATAGTACCCAAAAGCAGTACATCTCTTCTATAAGGAAATGGGAGGTGTTCTGCTTACGGCAGAATATTTCATATCACACGGCAGGCATCCCAGACGTGCTGGAGTTCTTGTCCACTCTCTATTTCGATCAAAGGTTAAGCTATAGTGCGATCAATACAGCCAGAAGTGCCCTATCCTCATACTTATGGATGGGATCAGAACAATATTCTGTGGGGTCACACCCTCTAGTCTCTAGGTTTATGAAGGAAACTTTTAATTCCAATCCTCCCAGGCCCAGGTATTCGGTAATCTGGAATGTAAGCAAAGTACTTATGCTCCTTCGTCAGTGGACTCCTGTCACAGCCCTGTCTTTGGCCAAAGTCACCATGAAGGTAGTCATGCTCATGGCACTGGTTTCAGCCCAACGGGTGCAGACATTGCAGAAGCTGCGACTAGACAGGATGGAAGTATCTGCAGATACCATTACGTTTTACATCTATGATCTACTCAAGCAGAGCAGACCAGGGGTGACAGGGTTTAAGATTATCTTTTCGGCATACCCTACGGATTCACGCCTATGTGTGGTGTCACACTTGTTATATTACATCAAGGCCACCAGAACCCTAAGAGGTGCGGAATCAGCATTGTTTATTAGCTACAAAAAAACGCATAGTAAGGTATCGGTTCAGACTATTTCAAGGTGGCTGAAGCAGGTTCTGGTTTATGCAGGTATTGACACTGACAATTTTAAATCTCATTCCACCAGGGCGGCATCAACATCAGCGGCCAGGGCAATGGACGTCCCCATAGACCATATCCTCGCGGCCGCAGGATGGTCAAGTGAATCGATGTTTCAAAAATATTATCATAAACCGATTGCCGAACCAGGGTATTTGCCCATTCTGTTTTGAGTTCAGTTTTACAGTTTCCCCTGGGACAGAAGGGGTTGCTATTGTTTTCTTTATAAAAATAAACGTTAATACGTTTAAATCAATGTTATGGTTTAATGCATTGTTGATTATTTACTCATTCTGAGTCAATCGATGCAGTGAGAAGCTGGATTTGAATCTACGGCATGAAATCACAGAGCTTTGAAATCATCACGTAGTCACTCCACGTGACTCCGAAGTAAAATAGTAAGATTAAATGAGAACTTACCAGTTTGAAGTTTGATCTTTATTTTATGAGGAGTTACGTTGGTGAGTACGTGCCCTCCACTCCCAACCCTCTCTCACAAAGGTCATCTGGTAGTTCTAGGTTTCTGGTCTTACTATTATACTTCAATTACTATTACCTGTGATTTCACACCCCTGCTTTGAAGATTGACGTGCATGCGGCTGGACGGGGTTCTTTACGTACTCACCAACGTAACTCCTTATAAAATAAAGATCAAACTTCAAACTGGTAAGTTCTCGTTTAATCTTACTATTTTGGTTGGGAACAGGCCACCTTTAGTTTATTTTATTTTATTTTATCGTCACGTGTACCGAGGGACAGCGAAAAGCTTTTGTTGCGTGCTAACCAGTCAGCGGAATGACAATAAACGTTTCGAGTCGAGACCCTTCTTCAGACTGAATATCGGGGGAAAGGGAAATGAGAGATAGACAATAGACAATGGACAATAGGTGCAGGAATAGGCCATTTGGCCCTTCGAGCCAGCACCGCCATTCATTGTGATCATGGCTGATCATCCCCAAATCCACAACTGGCTCGAAGGGCCGAATGGCCTACTCCTGCACCTATTGTCTATTGTCTATTGCTTCCTGTTTCCATGCCTTATGACTACAACCCTATGAGCATCTTACACTCTATGGTCTTCTTCTTCTTTTTGTGTCCATCTTGTTACAAATGTTGACCTCGCTGTCATCGTCCGTCCTGAAAAGGACGCATGCTTCTGGCGACAATCAGTGGAAGCCATCACTTGTCGCAATAGATGATGGTGGCAGCAGAATTAGCTCAGGATACTTCCAGTTCCCAGCCCCGCCACGTGGACGCTCCTGCTATGGGCCACTCTATGGTTATCAAGGGTCTTTGATTTTACTTCGGAGTCACGTGAGTGACTACGTGAAGAACCCCGTCACGGCGCATGCGCGTCATTACGTCTGAAGCATTGGCGACAACGGCAGCAGGAGCACGGAGCTCCTCCTGCACGTGAGTAGTTACAGCTCCACCAAAGTCGGGGAGACTGGAGGAGTTAGAGAAAAGTAGAGAAAGTGTTTCTGTGTTCTTTTCCCCCCACATACAGGAACAAGGAAAAGGTGCAGGCTCCTGCCGACAAGGAGAGAGAGAGCTGCGGGAGCGCAGTCTCTGAAAGGCAGCCTGTCACCTCGGGGGAGTCGCAAGCCGGTAGCGGTGCGGCGACAGACTTGGCAAAGTGCCCAGCCGGGTACACAGCCAACGCCAGTCGGGCGGTCGGCATAACCCAAGTCTGTCAGGGCTATAGACTCCGCAGAGTCGGGCCACGAGAGTCCCGTCGGGGACAGGATACCGTTCCCCAGCGGTTATCCAAAAGGAGCAGCTCATACAGGGGCTGCTCCACAGAGACGCTCCAGGAGGAGTTGTGCAGGTGGGAAGCCATAGGTAAGGCTCCGCTGGCAGTGCCTAGGAGAGGTCTGCTTCATAAAGCCATACTCCAGGAGGAGTTGTGCAGGCGGGAGGCCGTGGGGACGGCTCCGCTGGCAGTGCCTAGTAGAGGCCTGCTTGAAACCACCCTCTTTGCAAGAGGTGAGTGCAGAAGGGCAGATACGCTCTGACCCTGAGTCCGACGACTTCCAAAGGGAGGGCAGGCAGCTGTCAGAGCTGACACCGTGTGCAGCACGGTTTGCCATGTCGTCGGACGCTGGTGAGCCTCTGGTTGACGAACTTGCCACCAGCATAAATTACCAAGTCTCACATCAGCTACAGGAGCTGACAATGGATGAGACAGTAACGAAGTATGAAGCCCCAATCAACTGTGGACTGTTAAACGTTCCTGTTGGGAACAAGAAGAATTGGGACAAGATGGGCATACTAATGAAAGCCCAGGAGCATGTGAAGCTCCAGCATATTTTTAAAGTTGCTGGCATCTGGTATAACGAGCTTTGCCAGGATGGTAGATGGAGAGGCCATGACAAATTACAACAAAAGGCGCTATTGTGGAGTGCCCACTTTGAGATCAACTGCCTCCGCAAGATGCGATTAGACCAACCATCAATGCTAAATATGCTTCACTCTGCCAGCCTGGCACAGTGCAACCGGCACAGCTGTTTGGCGAGGATTTCGCACAGCAGGTGAAGGAGCTGGAGGAGGAGGCTAAGACGGCAGCCACATATTCACCAAAGCGGAAGTATCCCTATAAGGGAGCAGACTGGTCCGGGCAAGGGACGAGTCCAGCTACGATGCAGCGCAGTTGGCGTTCGGCTGTAGCACCGCCACGGAGGTGAGATATCCAGCTCAAGGCCGGGGAAGAATGCCAGGTGGTAAGGAGGTAAGAGGGTCTGGTTCTCATGTAGACAGATCTAATGTGATACAATTAAATGTTTACCTCAGATATGTTAATACTGAAGGTTATTCAAGGGCATCGAATAAAGCTTAATGCAAATTCTGATTTACCCATGCAACATGTTCCAAAAAAGGAGTTTGACCAGTATCACTGAACAATTGGAAGTTCAGCTGGAACTTGCAAGCTTATGTAATAAAGGTGTAATTGCTAAGGCAGTTTACCAAAGCCATCAGTTTGTGTCCAATATCTTTCCCAGACCAAAAAAGGATGGGAATTTGCAGAATTATACGGACCTGAATAGTCTTAACCCTTTTGTACGGTATAGACATTTTAAGATGGAAACATTTGTGAAGGAGATCTTAAAGATGCGGATTCAGTGTCTGTTCATTTGCAGGATAGAAGATTTAAAATTCAGCTGGATGGGGCAAGTATGCCAATACAATCCACTGCCTAATGGTTTCTCCAGCTCCTAGAGGGATTACAAAGTAGTTAAAACCTATTCTAGGCATGATGAGAAGTCAAGGTCATGGGCTCATGGCTTAGCTAGACAATATCTTGATTGTAGGACAATCAAAGGAAACAGCTGAAGCATCAGTGGCAGTTGGTAAAAAACATTTTTTAATTGGGCTTTATAAGCTATCCAGAGAAATCTAAATTTATACCTGTGACACAAATTGACTAGTTGGGTTCACAATGGACTTAATCAACATCATTGTGACCTTGCCCAGGCAAAAAAGGGTAGAGCTAATTAAGAGCTATATCAAGTTAATTGCTGACACACAGCCTTCAATTAGCCAGGTGACAAGTCTGCTGTGGTAATGGCTGGCAGCATTTCCAGCAGTTCAATATGGCCACTTTATTATCTACAATTACAAAGGTCAAAGGAACAAGCATTGAGGATACATTGGGGTCATTATAATAGACCTATGCTTCTATCAATAGAGGCTGTTGCTGATGTACAATGGTGGATTCAGCATGTCCACTAGTAGTTCCAAAGTGTTATTGGACCAAGCTTCCATGATTTGCAGACAGATGTTAGAGCACTTGGGTAGGGTGCTACTGATACAAGATCCAGCTGTGGAGACAGATGAACATTGCTTCTGCAAACATGGGGAATTAACCAAGAGTATTTTATGGACTCAAGGCTTATGGTACTAACTAAACTAGGTTGCATGTGCAGTGCAAAATAGACAACACTACAGCAGTTGCTGATATGAATCACATGGGTGGAATCAAATCGTTATCATGTGACAGGTTGGCAAATACAATTGGACCTGGAGTAGGGATAGAGAGATTTGGATTGGAGCTATCTATCTGCCAGGGAAACTTAATGTAGTACCAGATGGCAGCTCACGAAAATTCCATCATAACACAGAGTGGATGTGGAACCAGGATGTGTTCAAGAACATAGTACTTCTATATGGAAGGCCAAAATATGTTTCATAGGCACCAGATCCAGGGGCAGTGGCAATTGATGCTTTTTCACTAAATTGGGATGATATGTTTGTGTACATTTTCCCACCATTCTGCCTCATAGGTCGGTGTTTGAGAAAATCAAGCAGGATGCTGCTTCAGGGGTTTTGGTGATACCAAATTGCCCGATTCAACCATGGTTCCCTTTGATGTTACAGATAGCGATCCAACCTCTTTTTGCTGATTCCAAACAGTAGGAATTTGCTGGAGCATCCAGTAACGCATTAAGTTCATCCGTTATGTGATCATATGGATCTGTTAATTTGCAGGTTTTAAGAATGCCTTACATTGGTCGAGGACTTTCTAGGCCAACAGTGGATATACTCACTGCAGCCTGGAGAAACAGTACTCAAAAACAGTATATGACATGAAAAAAAAAAAAAAAGGGAACAATATTGTGTTCAAAAGAATATTCAATATGATACTGTAGTTATTGAAAATGTGTTAGAGTTTATCTACACTTTATTATGATGAGGGTCTTAGTTATACTGCTATCAATACAGCTAGAAGTGCTTGGTCGGCATATCTTGTAATAGGTACACGGACACAAAGTATAGGTTCTCACCCTCTCATATCCAGGTTGATGAAAGGAATCTAATTCCAAACCGCCTAAGCCTAGGTATATGGTAATCTGCGAGGTAAGCGTTGTTCGTAACATACTTCGTCATTGGGTCCCTGTCACGTCTATAACTTTGTTAAAATTAACCATGAAATTGGCTATGCTAATGGCATTGGTGTCAGTACAGAGAGTGCAGACTTTCCAAAAAACTTCAGTTCGAGAGAATGGAAGTGAATACAGAGAATGTTCTGTTTTATATTTCTGACCTGCTCAAACAAAGCAGGCCAGGTGTGACAGGTTTTAAGATTGTGTTCTCAGCATATCCTACAGCTCCATGTTTATGTGTAAGGACACATTTGTTACATTACATTGAAGCCACAAGGGCTTTAAGACAAGAAGAAACAGGATTATTTGTCAGTTACAAGAAGCCAACATAAAAGAGTGGCAGTTCAGACTATCTCAAGGTGGTTAAAGCAAGAGTTGGTTCAGGCAGGAATTAACATTTATGTGTTTACATCTCATTCCACTAGCGCAGTAGCAACATCCGCGGCCAGGGCGATGGACGTTCCCATCGACCATATATTAAAAGCCGCAGGTTGGAAAAATGAACTTGTGTTTCAGCAATACCACCATCGGCCGATTGCCGATGGAGGGCTGTTTGCCAACTCAATATTGAGTGCTGTTGCTATTGTTTAAAGTCTGTTTTCAATACTGTTTCATTCTGTTTCGTTTGTTGCCCTACATTAAGAGGGTTTATTGGTTGTTTTATAACCAAAAATAAAACTGTTTTGTTTTTGCATGATATGCAATGTCATGTTTACAGCATTATTGATGATACTCGGAGTCAATCGATGCAGTGAGAAGCCGGGATTTTGATCTGCGGCATAAAAATCACAGAGCTTTAAAATCTTCACGTAGTCAGTCACGTGACTCCGAAGTAAAATAGTAAGATTAAACGAGAACTTACCAGTTTGAAGTTTGATCTTTATTTTATGAGGAGTTACGTTGGTGATTACGTGCCAGCCACGCCCAACCCTCTCTCATAGAAAAAAGGTCATAATGGTAGTTCTCATGTTGATCATCTTAATATGTTACTTCAATTATGGTGTTGTCTGTGATTTCATACCGCTGCTTTGAAGATTGACGCGCATGCGCCCTGACGGGGTTCTTCACGTAATCACAAACGTAACTCCTCATAAAATAAAGATCAAACTTCAAACTGGTAAGTTCTCGTTTAATCTTACTATTAACATTCAGTATTCAGTGGCTGGGGTACGTATATCTTTTCCTTCCTAACCATGTTCATCAGTTCATAAGTTGGAGGAGCAGAATTAGGCCATTCGGCCCATCAAGCCTACTCCTCCATCCAACCAGGTCTATGTCCAGGCAAGTCGAGAAAGACAGAGCAAATGCAAACAGCGGCCTTTTCTGCAAAACACAGTCATGGGCAGAGAAATGGCAAATGGCATTTAGTCCAAGCAAGTGTGAGCTGTTGAACATTGGGAGGTTGAATGTAAGGAGTGAGTACGCAGTTAATGACAAGACCCTTGACAAGTTCGTAAGTTCTAGGAGCAGAATTAGGCCATTCAGCCCATCGAGTCTACTCCAACATTCAATCACGGCTGATCTATCCTCTCCCTCTAAACCCCATTCTCCTGCCTTCTCCCCATAAACCCTCACCCCGTCACGTTTCGGGTCGTGACCTTTCTTCAGACGAACAGTCAGGGAAGGGAGACATGGAAGGGTTAGATGTGAAAACACAGATCAAAGGTGACGATGATCAAGGAAATTGTAGAACATCGAGTCAGACTAGAATATTCAACTCGGAATCGGAGAGTTGAAAAACGAGAATCAGATGCCTGAAAGTCTTCAGTTTCACGTGTACCGAGGTACAGTGAAAAGCTTTTGTTGCATGCTAACCAGTCAGCGGAAAGACAATGCATGATTACAATCGAGCCATTCACAGTGTACAGATACAGGATAAGGGAATAACGTTTAGTGCATGGTAAAGCCAGCAAAGTCTACTCAAAGATAGTCCGAGGGCCACCAATGAGGTAGATAGTGGTTCAGGACTGCTCTCTGGTTGTGGTAGGATGGTTTAGTTGCCTGATAACAGCTGAGAAGAAACTGTCCCTGAATCTGGAGGTGTGCATTTTCACACCTGTACCTTTTGCCCGATGGGAGAGGGGAGAAGAGGGAGTGGCCAGGGTGCGACTGGTCCTTGATTATGCTGCTGGCCTTGCCGAGGCAGCGTGAGGTGTAGATGGAGTCAACGGAAGGGAGGTTGGTTTATGTGATGGTCTGGGCTGCGTCCACAATACGCAACAATTTCTTGCTGTCGTGGATGGAGATGTTCCCAAAGCAAGTTCTGATGAATCCCAGTAAAATGCTTTCTACGGCGAATCTGTAGAAGTTGGTGAGAGTTGCCGAACTTCCTAAGCCTTCTAAGGAAGTAGAAGCGTTAAGTCTTTGAGTTCTTAGAGCTGATAGATTCGCCTGCGTCTGTTTGTGTGTGAGAGAGTGCGGAGGGTTAAATATGGTGAATGAGAGAATGGTTCATCAGGCTAGATGCAGGAAAAATGTTCCCGATGTTGGGGGAGTCCAGAACCAGGGGTCACAGTTTAAGAATAAGAGGTAGGCCATTTAGGACTGAGATGTGGATACACTTTTTCTCACAGAGAGTGGTGAGTCTGTGGAATTCTCTGCCTCAGAGGGCGGTGGAGGCCGTTTCTCTGGATGCTTTCAAGAGAGAGCTAGATAGGGATCTTAAAAATAGCAGAGTCAGTGGATATGGGGAGAAGGCAGGAACGGGGTACTGATTGGGGATGATCAGCCATGATCACATTGAATGGCGGTGTGGCTCGAAGGGCCGAATGGCCTACTCCCGCACCTATTGTCTGTTGTCTATTGTCTATTGTCTATTGTCACCTATTTCTTCTCTCCAGAGATGCTGCCTGTCCCGCTGAGTTACTCCAGAATCTAGTGTCTGCCTTCTGCAGTTACCATGCTGTCCAGTATTTTACTCACAGAATAATAGACAGGTTTAGAGGGATATGGGCCAAACGCAGGCAGGTGGGACTAGTGTAGCTGGGACATGTTGGCCGGTGTGGGCAGGTTGGGCCGAAGGGCCTGTTTCCACGCTGTGTGACTCTGTGACTCTAATTACACAGATCTGGCGATTGAAACCAAAAACAATGGATAAATTCCCACACTGACCTTTCTGTCCTGGGCCTCCTCCATTGTCAGAGTGAGGCCAAACGCAAATTGGAGGAACAGCATCTCATATTCCGCTTGAGCAGCTTACACCCCAGTGGGATGATATTGATTTCCTTAACTTTAAGTAACCCTGGCATTCCCTCTCACTCCATCCCCCCCCCCACCCAAGTCGCACCAGTTTCGAAGTCTTCTTGTTGAGTCTCATTGTCTGTAACTCGTTTTCACCCAGCCCACAGCTAACAATGGCCTGTTTCCTTTATCATCGTCACTTTTTTGCACATCTTTCATTCATTTGTTCTATATCTCTCTACATCACCGTCTATATGTCTCGTTTACCTCTCCCCTGACTCTCAGCCTGAGGAAGGGTCTCGACCCGAAACGTCACCCGTTCCTTCTCTCCAGAGATGCTGCCTCACTCGCTGAGTTACTCCAGCTTTTTGTGTCTATCTTCGATGAAATTACTCCTTAGGGTAGGGTTATACAAATATGCGACCTTGTAACTAATGCAACCTTAATCGCATGTTATCGTGATATCAAACCCTTTTTCAAACAATGGAGTATTTTTTTTAAATGTCGGTGAAAAAGAATTTTGTGCTACAAAAATCACAGCCAGGATCTATGTCAATAATGTTTCCTGAGTTTTGTGTTCGCTATTGGCTGTGAATTCACCAGAGACATAAAGGGGTCAGGAAAGCTTTAGAAATACAGCATATCTGTCTGGCTATTTTTTCTTTCTCTTGCCGGCTGGGGCAAGAATGTTGGCCTTGACATCGAGAGAATTCCACTGGCTTTTCATTCAGTGCAAAGCAATCTCCAAAACTATCACCTGACTAGTTAGACAACCGCAGAAGGCTGCGGAGGCCAAGTCAGTGGATGTTTTTTAAGGCAGAGATAGATAGATTCTTGATTAGTACGGGTGTCAGGGGTTACGGGGAGAAGGCAGGAGAATGGGGTTCGGAGGGAGAGACAGAACCAGAGACAGAGACATTGGCCAAAATTCTGCCCCAATCACTTGTGAACCGATGGCGGCAAGGTGGCGCAGCGGTAGAGTTGCTGCCTGACAGCGCCAGAGACCCGGCATCGATCCTGACTGCGGGTGCTGTCTTTACGGAGTTTGTACGTTCTCCCCGTGACCTGCGTATACGTTTTCTTTGAGATCTCCGGTTTCCTCCCACACTCCACAGACGTATAGGTTTGTAGGTTCATTAACTTGGTATAAGTGTAAATTGTCACTAGTGTGTATAGGATAGTGTTAGTGTGCGGGGATCGCTGGTCGGCACGGACTCGGTGGGCCGAAGGGCCTGTTTCCGCGCTGTATCTCTAAACTAAACTACACTAGACTTGTGACTGGGGCTCCGATTAGTATTTTGTTTGAAGAATGTCTTCTCTAATGATCCAACTTTCATTCAATACTGAAAGATACATCACTGCGATATGTATATCCATGCTATTGTGAGCCCCTTATCTGAGGAAGGATGTGCTGTGGCTGGATAAGGTCCAGAGGAGGTTTACGAGATTGATCCCATGAACGAGTGGGTTAACATATGATAGAAAGCATAGAAACATAGAAAAATAGGTGCAGGAGTAGACCATTCAGATCTTCGAGCCAACACCACCGTTCAATATGATCATGGCTGATCATCTAAAATCAGAATCCTGTTCCTGCTTTATCCCCATATCCCTTGATTCCGTTAGCCCTAAGAGCTAAATCTAACTCTCTCTTGAAAACATCCAGTGAATCGGCCTCCACTGCCTCCAGCGGCAGAGAATTCCACAAATTCATAACTCTCTGGGTGAAAATGTTTTTCCTCATCTCAGTCCTATAAGGCCGACCCCTTATTCTTAAACTGTGACCCCTGGTTCTGGACTCCCCCAACATCGGGAATATTTTTTCTATATCTATCCTGTCCAATCTTTTAAGTGTTTTATATGTTTCTATACGATATCCTCTCATCCTTCTAAATTCCAGTGAATAGAAGCCTAGTCGACCCATTCATTCATCATATGTAGTCCCGCCATCCCGGAAATTAACCCGGTGAACCTTCGCTGCACTCCCTCAATATCAAGAATGTCCTTCCTCAAATTAGGAGACCAAAATTGCACACAATACTCCAGGTGCGGTCTCACTACAGTACAACTGCAGTAGGACCTCCTTGCTCCTAAACTCAAAATCTTGCAATGAAGGCCAACATGCCATTGGCTTTCTTCACTGCCTGTTGTACCTGTATGATGAGCATTTGACAACACTGGGCCTGTATTCGCTGGAGTTTAGAAGGATGAGGGAGGACCTCATTGAAACTTACCGAATAGTGAAAGGCCTGGATAGAGTGGATGTGGAGAGGATGTTTCCACTAGTGGGAGAATCTAGGACCAGAGGTCATAGCTTAAGAATTAAAGGACTTCCTGAAGGAAGTAGGAAGGAATTTCTTTAGTCAGAGGGTGGTGAATCTGTGGAATTCATTGCCACAGAAAGCTGTGGAGGCCAAGTCAATGGATATTTTTAAGGCAGAGATAGATAGATTCTTGATTAGTACGGGTGTCAGGGGTTATGGGGAGAAGGCAGGACAATGAGGGTTAGGAGGGAGAGATAGATCGGCCATGATTGAATGGTGGAGGAGACCTCCTCTGGATCCTCTCCTCAGGTCAGGCGCCCAGAATTGATCACAATTTTCCCCAGTCTATCACTGTTGTGTAGGGGGTAAATGCAAACATAACATAGAAAATAGTTGCAGGGGTAGGCCATTAGGCCCCATCGAGCCAGCACCGCCATTCAATATGATCGTGGCTGATCATCCACAATCAGTACCCCGTTCCTGCTTTCTCTCCATATCCCTTGACTCCATTAGCTCTAAGAGCTAAATCTAACTCTCTCTTGAATACATAAAACTGGGATAACAGTCCTAATTTGAGGAAGGACATTCCTGCTATTGAGGGAGTGCAGCGTAGGTTTACAAGGTTAATTCCCGGGATGGCGGGACTGTCATTTGCTGAGAGAATGGAGCGGCTGGGTATGTACACTCTGGAGTTTAGAAGGATGAGAGTGGATCTCATTGAAACATATAAGATTGTTAAGGGTTTGGACACGCTAGAGGCAGGAAACATGTTCCCGATGTTGGGGGAGTCGAGAACCAGGGGCCACAGTTTAAGAATAAGGAGTAAGCCATTTAGAACGGAGACGAGGAAACACTTTTACTCACAGAGTGGTGAGTGTGGGGAATTCTCTACCTCAGAGGGCAGTGGAGGCAGTTTCTCTGGATGCTTTCAAGAGAGAGCTAGATAGGGCTCTTAAAAATAGCAGAGTCAGGGGATATGGGGAGAAGGCAGGAACGGGGTACTGATTGGGGATGATCAGCCATGATCACATTGAATGGCGGTGCTGGCTGGAAGTGCCGAATGGCCTACTCCTGCACCTATTGTCTATTGTCTATATTGTCTAACATGGAACTAGTGTACTTGCCATTTCAGCCTGGGTGAGAAGGCGCACTGGGAGAAACTGTGGGTGGTTCAGATACAATGTCTTGCTTGGCCATCTCACCAGCAGTAGATTGCCAGTGAAGTGCAGTTGACTTGGGCTTGGAGTGCAAGTAGCTTAGATCTGGCTCGCAGCACCAGGTTTCTTCCCCTTGTGTACCAATTAGGTTATTAGTCTATTGGTGCCAGCATTTTGTTATTTTCTTTCCAGATCTTAAAATACCCAAATGCAACATCTCAAAAATTCACAACGCCTATTTGAAAGGTAGAGTTACTGCCTTACAGCGCCACAGACCCCCCGGGTTCGATCCTGACTGTGTGTGCTTGTCTGTACAGAGTTTGCATGTTCTCCCCGTGACCTGCGTGGGTTTTCCCCGGGTGCTCCGGTTTCCACCCACACTCCAAAGACGTCCAGGTTTGCAGGTTAATTGGGTTGGTATAAATGTATACCAACCCAATTAATCGTCCCCAGTGTGTGTAGGGTGGTGTGAATATGCGGGGGATCGCTGGTCAGCGCGGGCTCGGTGGGCCGAAGGGCCTGTTTCCGTGCGGTATCTCCAAACGAGGCTAAACCAAACTAAATTGAAACTCATGTTTAAGAAAGAACTGCAGATGGAAAAATCGAAGGTAGACAAAAATGCTGGAGAAACTCAACGGGTGAGGCAGCATCCATGGGGCGAAGGAATAGGTGACGTTTCGGGTCGAGATCCTTCTTCAGTCAGAAGTCTTCCTTCACTCCATAGATGTTTAAGTCTTCCTTCACTCCATAGATGCTGCCTCACCCGCTGAGTTTCTCCAGCATTTTTGTCTACCTTAAATTGAAACTCATAATCATCGCATTATTTGGTTAGGCGTCTGGCGTACAAAGCCAGCGAAATAACTATCGCCCTGATCCACCTTTAGGTTTTTTTAGTTTAATTTAGTTTAGAGATACAGCGCGGAAACAGGCCCTTCGGCCCACCGAGTCCGCACCGACCAGCGATCCCCACACATTAACACTATCCTGTTACCGCAAAGGTAACAATCTCAGGATTACTGCCTGTGCCACGTGACAGTGAGAGTAGGAATGGAGCGAGGTGGAGGATAAATGCGTGGCTGAAGGACTGGTGCAGAGGGCAGGGATTCAAATTTCTGGATCATTGGAACCTCTTTTGGGGAAGATGTGATCTGTACAAAAAGGACGGGTTGCACTTGAACCTGAGGGGGACCGATATCCTGGCGGGGAGATCTGCAAAGGCTACTGGGGAGACTTTAAACTAGAACGGTTGGGAGAAGGGACTCAAATAGAGAAAGCTAGTAGACAGTGTGTGAGGCAGGAGGCAGAGAAGGGAAGCACTCAGACCCAACATGTAGGGGGGAAAGAAGAAAAAGATAATAAACAGAGAAAAAGAGGTGGTGGGGTTCTTAAATGTGTGAGCAGAGAGACAGAGGGGTGTAAAATGAGGGTAGAAGCAATAGGTAGCAAGGTGAAAAGTAAAAGTGGCAGGCAGACAATTCCAGGGCAAAAATCAAAACGGGCCATTTTTCAACATAATTGTATAAGGGGTAAGACTGTTATAAAAACAAGCCTGAAGGCTTTGTGTCTCAACGCAAGGAGCATTCGTAATAAGGTGGATGAGTTGAACGTGCAGATAGCAATTAATGATTATGATATAGTTGGGATCACGGAGACATGGCTCCAGGGTGACCAAGGCTGGGAGCTGAACATCCAGGGATATTCAATATTCAGGAGGGATAGAGAGAAAGGAAAAGGAGGTGGGGTAGCGTTGCTGGTTAGAGAGGAGATTAACGCAGTGGAAAGGAAGGACATTAGTTTCGAGGATGTGGAATCAGTATGGGTAGAGCTGCGAAACACTAAGGGGCAGAAAACGCTGGTGGGTGTTGTGTACAGGCCACCTAGCAGTAGTAGTGAAGTTGGGGATGGCATCAAACAGGAAATTAGAAATAATAATAATAATAATAGCTTTTATTTATGGGCGCCTTATACCGAGGTCTCAAGGACACCTTACAGAGATTGACAAATAGGAAACATATAATCAGAATAAAATAAATTATAAAGACCAATACACAAATTAAGGACAGAATTCTTTCCAAAGATACAAAAAAAGAAAATCAGAAACACAATTTGAGGAGAGAGCAGCGGCAGCTAAACCGCGCCAGCGTCCACTCTCCCCTCCGACCGCCATCTTGAACACAGACTAACATTGACACAACACACAAAAAATCATCCCCCCACAATGATTACCACTGTGGGGGAAGGCACAATGTCCAGTCCCCAACCCCAGTTCACCCAAAAGTCAGGCCAAATGAGGCCTCCGCTATTGCCTCTACGGAGGCCCGATGTTCCTGGCCGTTCTCACCGGGTGATGTTGCCCCAGCGTCGGGAGAGTCCTCTAGCGGCAGGGCCACCTGGAACGGCCGCATTACTCACCGGAGGCCGTAGCTACGGCTGGAACGGCCGAATTCCTACCGGCGTCCGTGGCACCTGAAGCCGACAAGGCCGCGCCGATTTGGAGCTCAAAGGCTCCCGATGTTGGAGTCGGCGTGCAACAAAGGTAAAACTGTTATAATGGGTGACTTCAATCTACATATAGATTGGGTGAATCAAATTGGCAGGGGTGCTGAGGAAGAGGATTTCTTGGAATATATGCGGGATAGTTTTCTAAATCAACATGTAGAGGAACCAATGAGAGAGCAGGCTATTCTAGACTGGGTATTGAGTAACGATGAAGGGTTAGTTAGCAGTCTTGTTGTGCGTGGCCCCTTGGGCAAGAGTGACCATAATATGGTTGAGTTCTTCATTAGGATGGAGAGTGACATAATTAATTCAGAAACAAGGGTTCTGAACTTAAAGAAAGGTAACTTTGAGGGTATGAGACGTGAATTGGCCAAGATAGACTGGCAATTGATTCTTAAAGGGTTGACGGTTGATATGCAATGGAAGGCATTTACAGTAAAGGCTGCATGGATGAACTACAACAATTGTTCATCCCAGTTTGGGAAAAGAATAAATCAGGGAAGGTAGTGCATCCATGGATAACAAGGGAAATCAGGGATAGTATCAAAACGAAAGATGAAGCATACAAATTAGCCAGAAAAAGCAGCCTACCAGAGGACTGGGAGAAATTCAGAGTCCAGCAGAGGATGACAAAGGGTTTAATTAGGAAAGGGAAAATAGATTATGAAAGAAAACTGGCAGGGAACATAAAAACTGACTGCAAAAGTTTTTATAGATATGTGAAGAGAAAAAGATTAGTTAAAACAAATATAGATCCCTTGCAGTCAAAAACAGGTGAATTGATCATGGGGAACAAGGACATGGCAGACCAATTGAATAACTACTTTGGTTCTGTCTTCACTAAGGAAGACTTAATTAATCTGCCGGAAATAGCAGGGGACCGGGGGTCAAATGAGATGGAGGAACTGAGTGAAATCCAGGTTAGCCAGGAAGTGGTGTTAGGTAAATTGAATGGATTAAAGGCCGATAAATCCCCAGGGCCAGATAGGCTGCATCCCAAAATACTTATGGAAGTAGCCCCAGAAATAGTGGATGCATTAGTGATAATTTTTCAAAACTCTTTAGATTCTGGAGTAGTTCCTGAGGATTAGAGGGTAGCTAATGTAACCCCACTTTTTAAAAAGGGAGGGAGAGAGAAAACGGGGAATTACAGACCAGTTAGTCTAACATCGGTAGTGGGGAAACTGTTAGAGTCAGTTATTAAAGATGGGATAGCAGCATATTTGGAAAATGGTGAAATCATTGGACAAAGTCAGCATGGATTTATAAAAGGTAAATCATGTCTGACGAATCTTATAGAATTTTTCGAGAATGTAACTAGTAAAGTGGATAAGGGAGAACCAGTGGATGTGTTACTGTATATCTGGACTTTCAGAAGGCTTTCGACAAGGTCCCACATAAGAGATTAATATACAAACTTAAAGCACACGGTATTGGGGGTTCAGTATGTGGATAGATGTGGATAGAGAACTGGCTTGCAGGCAGGAAGCAAAGAGTAGGAGTAAACGGGTCATTTTCAGAATGGCAGGCAGTGACTAGTGGGGTACCGCAAGGCTCAGTGCTGGGACCCCAGCTATTTACAATATATATTAATGATTTGGATGAGGGAATTGAATGCAACATCTCCAAGTTTGCGGATGACACAAAGCTGGGGGCAGTGTTAGCTGTGAGGAGGGTGCTAGGAGACTGCAAGATGACTTGGATAGGCTGGGTGAGTCGGGAAATGCATGGCAGATGCAGTATAATGTGGATAAATGTGAGGTTATCCACTTTGGTGGCAAAAACAGGAAAGTAGACTATTACCTGAATGGTGGCCGATTAGGAAAAGGGGAGATGCAACGAGACCTGGGTGTCATGGTACACCAGTCATTGAAAGTAGGCATGCAGGTGCAGCAGGCAGTGAAGAAAGCGAATGGTATGTTAGCATTCATAGCAAAAGGATTTGAGTATAGGAGCAGGGAGGTTCTACTGCAGTTGTACAGGGTCTTGGTGAGACCACACATGGGGTATTGCGTACAGTTTTGGTCTCCTAATCTGAGGAAGGACATTCTTGCCATAGAGGGAGTACAGCGAAGGTTCACCAGACTGATTCCTGGGATGTCAGGACTTTCATATGAAGAAAGACTGGATAGACTCGGCTTGTACTCGCTAGAATTTAGAAGATTGAGGGGGGATCTTATAGAAACTTACAAAATTCTTAAGGGGTTGGACAGGCTAGATGCAGGAAGATTGTTCCCGATGTTGGGGAAGTCCAGAACAAGGGGGTCACAGTTTAAGGATAAAGGGGAAATCTTTTAGGACTGAGATGAGAAAAACATTTTTTACACAGAGAGTGGTGAATCTGTGGAATTCTCTGCCACAGAATGTAGTTGAGGCCAGTTCATTGGCTATATTTAAGAGGGAGTTAGATGTGGCCCTTGTGGCTAAAGGGATCAGGGGGTATGGAGAGAAAGCAGGTACAGGATACTGAGTTGGATGATCAGCCATGATCATATTGAATGGCGGTGCAGGCTCGAAGGGCCGAATGGCCTACTCCTACTCCTGCACCTATTTTCTATGTTTCTATGTTTATATCCTGCACACACTAGAGGTAATTTACAATTTTAGAAACATAGAAAATAGGTGCAGGAGGAGGCCATTCGGCCCCATCGAGCCAGCACCGCCATTCATTGTGATCATGGCTGATCGTCCCCTATCAATAACCCTTCACTCAAGCCAATTAACCTACAAACCTTTTCGTCTTTGGCGTGTGGGAGGAAACCGAAGCACCCGGAGAAAACCCACGCAGGTCACGGGGAGAACGGGCAAACTCCGTACAGACAGGCCCCGTAGTCAGGATCGAACCTGCGCTCTAAGGCAGCAGCTCTACCGCTGCGCCACCGTTCCTGTTGCGCCTATGCTTCCACCTATATCTTTGCTTGTTCCTTTTACAGCATTGAGACGGGTTATTAATGTCAGGAAACTATTTGGCCCGTGGTCTTTAAATGCCAATAAAGATGAGGATTACTGCTTAGTCCCAGTGGGTAGCGGACAACACCAGTTGGCAGGGCAGAGATTCAGTGAAGCCAATGAACCCAAAGGCCGACAGGATTGGAGTCGTTTGGTGCCAGGAACCACCGGAGATTGGCAGCAGAAATTAATTTTTCCTCCTGTGCTCGGATTACCAAAATGTGTTTTTCAGTTTAGTTTCGAGATACAGCGCGGAAACAGGCCCTTCGGCCCACCGGGTCCGCGCCGACCAGCGATCCCCACACATTAACACTATCCTGCACACACCAGGGACAATTTACACATACACCAAGCCGATTAACCTACAAAACCTGCGCGTCTTTGGAGTGTGGGAGGAAACCGGAGATCTTGGAGAAAACCCATGCAGGTCACGGGGAAAACGTACAAACTCCGTACAGACAGCACCCGTAGTCGGGATCGAACCCGGGTCTCTGGCGCTGTGAGGCAGCAACTACCGCTGCGCCACCGTGCCGCCCCTTTGTACGACCACGTTTCTCAAATTTTCCTGCGCAGTTCTCCTCTATTCTTCACCTTGCTGTTGCAGGGGGCCCGCGATTGGCATAACCTGGATCGGGGCGCATCGGTGGAGCTGCTGCCTCACAGCGCCGGAGACCCGGGTTCGATCCTGACTACGGGTCCCGTCCTCATCACTTTCTACAGGGGCACCATGGAGAGCATTTTGACCAGCTGCATCTCTGTGTGGTTTGGGGACTGTAAAGCCTCCGACTGGAAGTACGTGCAGAGAGTGGTGAGGACGGCTGAAAAAATCATCGGGACTTATCTTCCTTCAATCGGGGACATTGCGTGCAAACGTTGCTTGTCCAAGGCCAACAGCATTATAAAAGCCCCCACACATCTCCATCATGGACTGTTCACTCTGCTGCCCTCGGGCAAAAGGTATCGCAGTATAAAGGGCTTGTCCCACCAGCATGCGATTGCATGCGTCTAGCGCGACCAAACGGAAGCGGAGTTTCTGCTAAGTACGCGGTAAGTACGCGCTAAGTACGCGGTAAGTACGCGCAAAGTTTGCGCCTGACGTAACTTACGTCATACTCACCAATCAGCTGGGCAGCAGGCGGGCCAACTGAATTTGGACGTCGCATGGCGTCGGGCGGTGACATCATCGCGCAACGCCACGCGCTAGGCGTACGCCGTCAAGACGCTGCGTATGCCCTCAATGCGCCTGCGGGCCGACAGGCTGTTGGCGCGATGAATTTTTGGACAGTGCGTAATTTTCGGAGCCCTGCGCGATGTCGGGACCAGCCCCGCACAACTCCATACGTCTCCGCGCTTCGAAGTGGGACCGGCCCCACGCAGCCGTACGCCTCAAGCGATCACGTTTGGTCGCGCTAGACGCATGCAATCGCATGCTGGTGGGACAGGCCCTTAAGGAGCAGAACGGCCAGGTTCTGCAACAGCTTCTTCCCCCGAGCCATCAGACTCTTGAATTCCATATAATGTGCTGCCACTAGTATCTATTTTATCATTTTATCTATTTTATCCTTTTATGTTGCACGGTGAGCCAGATGCAACGAAATTTCATTCAGACATTGTTGCATTTGTTGCTGTATTTTTGAATTACAATAAAATCTTTGATTGATTGATTGATTGATTGATTGATTGGGTGCTGTCTGTAGGAAGTTTGCACGTTCTCCCTGTGACAATAGACAATAGACAATAGACAATAGTTGCAGGAGTAGGCCATTTGGCCCTTCGAGCCAGCACCGCCATTCAATGTGATCATGGCTGATCATCTCCAATCAGTACCCCGTTCCTGCCTTCTCCCCATATCCCCTGACTCCGCTATCTTTAAGACCCCTATCTAGCTCTCTCTTGAAAGCATCCTGAGAACCTGCCTCCACTGCCCTCTGAGGCAGAGAATTCCACAGACTCGCCACTCTCTGTGTGAAAAAGTGTTTCCTCGTCTCCGTTCTAAATGCCTTACTCCTTATTCTTAAACTGTGGCCCCTGGTTCTGGACTCCCCCCAACATCGGGGACATGTTTCCTGCCTCTAGCGTGTCCAAGCCCTTAACAATCTTATATGTTTCAATGAGATGCCCTCTCATCCTTCTAAACTCCAGAGTGTACAAGCCCAGCTGCTCCATTCTCTCAGCATACGACAGTCCTGCCATCCCGGGAATTAACCTTGTAAACCTATGCTGCACTCCCTCAACAGCAAGAATGTCCTTCCTCAAATTAGGGGACCAAAACTGCACACAATACTCCAGGTGTGATCTCACTAGGGCTCTGCTACA
>JAXLNO010001921.1:0-41085 GCA_038087875.1 Malacoraja senta | reverse complement strand
CCCCACCCCCCCCCCCCCCCCCCCCCCCCCCCCCCCCCCCCCCCCCCCCCCCCCCCCCCCCCCCCCCCCCCCCCCCCCCCCCCCCCCCCCCCCCCCCCCCCCCCCCCCCCCCCCCCCCCCCCCCCCCCCCCCCCCCCCCCCCCCCCCCCCCCCCCCCCCCCCCCCCCCCCCCCCCCCCCCCCCCCCCCCCCCCCCCCCCCCCCCCCCCCCCCCCCCCCCCCCCCCCCCCCCAACCCCCCCCCCCCCCCCCCCCCCCCCCCCCCCCCCCCCCCCCCCCCCCCCCCCCCCCCCCCCCCCCCCCCCCCCCCCCCCCCCCCCCCCCCCCCCCCCCACCCCCCCCCCCCCCCCCCCCCCCCCCCCCCCCCCCCCCCCCCCCCCCCCCACCCCCCCCCCCCCCCCCCCCCCCCCCCCCCCCCCCCCCCCCCCCCCCCCCCCCCCCCCCCCCCCCCCCCCCCCCCCCCCCCCCCCCCCCCCCCCAACCCCCCCCCCCCCCCCCCCCCCCCCCCCCCCCCCCCCCCCCCCCCCCACCCCCCCCCCCCCCCCCCCCCCCCCACCCCCCCCCCCCCCCCCCCCCCCCCCCCCCCCCCCCCCCCCCCCCCCCCCCCCCCCCCCCCCCACCCCCCCCCCCCCCCCCCCCCCCCCCCCCCCCCCCCCCCCCCCCCCCCCCCCCCCCCCCCCCCGCCCCCCCCCCCCCCCCCCCCCCCCCCCCCCCCCCCCCCCCCCCCCCCCCCCACCCCCCCCCCCCCCCCACCCCCCCCCCCCCCCCCCCCCCCCACCCCCCCCCCCCCCCCCCCCCCCCCCCCCCCCCCCCCCCCCCCCCACCCCCCCCCCCCCCCCCCCCCCCCCCCCCCCACCCCCCCCCCCCCCCCCCCCCCCACCCCCCCCCCCCCCCCACCCCCCCCCCCCCCCCCCCCCACCCCCCCCCCCCCCCCCCCCCCCCCCCCCCCCCCCCCCCCCCCCCCCCCCCCCCCCCCCCCCCCCCCCCCCCCCCCCCCCCCCCCCCCCCCCCACCCCCCCCCCCCCCCCCCCCCCCCCCCCCCCCCCCCCCCCCCCCCCCCCCCCCCCCCCCCCCCCCCCCCCCCCCCCCCCCCCCCCCCCCCCCCCCCCCCCCCCCCCCCCCCCCCCCCCCCCCCCCCCCCCCCCCCCCTCCCCCCCCCCCCCCCCCCCCCCCCCCACCCCCCCCCCCCCCCCCCCCCCACCCCCCCCCCCCCCCCCCCCCCCCACCCCCCCCCCCCCCCCCCCCCCCCCCCCCCCCCCCCCCCCCCCCCCCCCCCCCCCCCCCCCCCCCCCCCCCCCCCCCCCCCCCCCCCCCCCCCCCCCACCCCCCCCCCCCCCCCCCCCCCCCCCCCCCCCCCCCCCCCCCCCCCCCCCCCCCCCCCCCCCCCCCCCCCCCCCCCCCCCCCCCCCCCCCCCCCCCCCCCCCCCCCACCCCCCCCCCCCCCCCCCCCCCCACCCCCCCCCCCCCCCCCCCCCCCCCCCCCCCCCCCCCCCCCCCCCCCCCACCCCCCCCCCCCCCCCCCCCCCCCCCCCCCCCCCCCCCCCCCCCCCACCCCCCCCCCCCCCCCCCCCCCCCCCTCCCCCCCCCCCCCCCCCCCCCCCCCCCCCCCCCCCCACCCCCCCCCCCCCCCCCCCCCCCCCCCCCCCCCCCCCCCCCCCCCCCCCCCCCCCCCCTCCCCCCCACCCCCCCCCCCCCCCCCCCACCCCCCCCCCCCCCCCCCCCCCCCCCCCCCCCCCCCCCCCCCCCCCCCCCCCCCCCCCCCCCCCCCCCCCCCCCCCCCCCCCCCCCCCCCCCCCCCCCCCCCCCCCCCCCCCCCCCCCCCCCCCCCCCCCCCCCCCCCCCCCCCCCCCCCCCCCCCCCCCCCCCCCCCCCCCCCCCAACACCCAGTTCACCCAAAAGTCAGGCCAAATGAGGCCTCCGCTATTGCCTCTACGGAGGCCCGATGTTCCTGGCCGTTCTCACCGGGTGATGTTGCCCCAGCGTCGGGAGAGTCCTCTAGCGGCAGGGCCACCTGGAACGGCCGCATTACTCACGGAGGCCGTAGCTACGGCTGGAACGGCCGAATTCCTACCGGCGTCCGTGGCACCTGAAGCCGACAAGGCCGCGCCGATTTGGAGCTCAAAGGCTCCCGATGTTGGAGTCGGCGTGCAACAAAGGTAAAACTGTTATAATGGGTGACTTCAATCTACATATAGATTGGGTGAATCAAATTGGCAGGGGTGCTGAGGAAGAGGATTTCTTGAATATATGCGGGATAGTTTTCTAAATCAACATGTAGAGGAACCAATGAGAGAGCAGGCTATTCTAGACTGGGTATTGAGTAACGATGAAGGGTTAGTTAGCAGTCTTGTTGTGCGTGGCCCCTTGGGCAAGAGTGACCATAATATGGTTGAGTTCTTCATTAGGATGGAGAGTGACATAATTAATTCAGAAACAAGGGTTCTGAACTTAAAGAAAGGTAACTTTGAGGGTATGAGACGTGAATTGGCCAAGATAGACTGCAATTGATTCTTAAAGGGTTGACGGTTGATATGCAATGGAAGGCATTTACAGTAAAGGCTGCATGGATGAACTACAACAATTGTTCATCCCAGTTTGGGAAAAGAATAAATCAGGGAAGGTAGTGCATCCATGGATAACAAGGGAAATCAGGGATAGTATCAAAACGAAAGATGAAGCATACAAATTAGCCAGAAAAAGCAGCCTACCAGAGGACTGGGAGAAATTCAGAGTCCAGCAGAGGATGACAAAGGGTTTAATTAGGAAAGGGAAAATAGATTATGAAAGAAAACTGGCAGGGAACATAAAAACTGACTGCAAAAGTTTTTATAGATATGTGAAGAGAAAAAGATTAGTTTAAACAAATATAGATCCCTTGCAGTCAAAAACAGGTGAATTGATCATGGGGAACAAGGACATGGCAGACCAATTGAATAACTACTTTGGTTCTGTCTTCACTAAGGAAGACTTAATTAATCTGCCGGAAATAGCAGGGGACCGGGGGTCAAATGAGATGGAGGAACTGAGTGAAATCCAGGTTAGCCAGGAAGTGGTGTTAGGTAAATTGAATGGATTAAAGGCCGATAAATCCCCAGGGCCAGATAGGCTGCATCCCAAAATACTTATGGAAGTAGCCCCAGAAATAGTGGATGCATTAGTGATAATTTTTCAAAACTCTTAGATTCTGGAGTAGTTCCTGAGGATTAGAGGGTAGCTAATGTAACCCCACTTTTTAAAAAGGGAGGGAGAGAGAAAACGGGGAATTACAGACCAGTTAGTCTAACATCGGTAGTGGGGAAACTGTTAGAGTCAGTTATTAAAGATGGGATAGCAGCATATTTGGAAAATGGTGAAATCATTGGACAAAGTCAGCATGGATTTATAAAGGTAAATCATGTCTGACGAATCTTATAGAATTTTTCGAGAATGTAACTAGTAAAGTGGATAAGGGAGAACCAGTGGATGTGTTACTGTATATCTGGACTTTCAGAAGGCTTTCGACAAGGTCCCACATAAGAGATTAATATACAAACTTAAAGCACACGGTATTGGGGGTTCAGTATGTGGATAGATGTGGATAGAGAACTGGCTTGCAGGCAGGAAGCAAAGAGTAGGAGTAAACGGGTCATTTTCAGAATGGCAGGCAGTGACTAGTGGGGTACCGCAAGGCTCAGTGCTGGGACCCCAGCTATTTACAATATATATTAATGATTTGGATGAGGGAATTGAATGCAACATCTCCAAGTTTGCGGATGACACAAAGCTGGGGGCAGTGTTAGCTGTGAGGAGGGTGCTAGGAGACTGCAAGATGACTTGGATAGGCTGGGTGAGTCGGGAAATGCATGGCAGATGCAGTATAATGTGGATAAATGTGAGGTTATCCACTTTGGTGGCAAAAACAGGAAAGTAGACTATTACCTGAATGGTGGCCGATTAGGAAAAGGGGAGATGCAACGAGACCTGGTGTCATGGTACACCAGTCATTGAAAGTAGGCATGCAGGTGCAGCAGCAGTGAAGAAAGCGAATGGTATGTTAGCATTCATAGCAAAAGGATTTGAGTATAGGAGCAGGGAGGTTCTACTGCAGTTGTACAGGGTCTTGGTGAGACCACACATGGGGTATTGCGTACAGTTTTGGTCTCCTAATCTGAGGAAGGACATTCTTGCCATAGAGGGAGTACAGCGAAGGTTCACCAGACTGATTCCTGGGATGTCAGGACTTTCATATGAAGAAAGACTGGATAGACTCGGCTTGTACTCGCTAGAATTTAGAAGATTGAGGGGGATCTTATAGAAACTTACAAAATTCTTAAGGGGTTGGACAGGCTAGATGCAGGAAGATTGTTCCCGATGTTGGGGAAGTCCAGAACAAGGGGTCACAGTTTAAGGATAAAGGGGAAATCTTTTAGGACTGAGATGAGAAAAACATTTTTTACACAGAGAGTGGTGAATCTGTGGAATTCTCTGCCACAGAATGTAGTTGAGGCCAGTTCATTGGCTATATTTAAGAGGGAGTTAGATGTGGCCCTTGTGGCTAAAGGGATCAGGGGGTATGGAGAGAAAGCAGGTACAGGATACTGAGTTGGATGATCAGCCATGATCATATTGAATGGCGGTGCAGGCTCGAAGGGCCGAATGGCCTACTCCTACTCCTGCACCTATTTTCTATGTTTCTATGTTTATATCCTGCACACACTAGAGGTAATTTACAATTTTAGAAAACATAGAAAATAGGTGCAGGAGGAGGCCATTCGGCCCCATCGAGCCAGCACCGCCATTCATTGTGATCATGGCTGATCGTCCCCTATCAATAACCCTTCACTCAAGCCAATTAACCTACAAACCTTTTCGTCTTTGGCGTGTGGGAGGAAACCGAAGCACCGGAGAAAACCCCACGCAGGTCACGGGGAGAACGGGCAAACTCCGTACAGACAGGCCCCGTAGTCAGGATCGAACCTGCGCTCTAAGGCAGCAGCTCTACCGCTGCGCCACCGTTCCTGTTGCGCCTATGCTTCCACCTATATCTTTGCTTGTTCCTTTTACAGCATTGAGACGGGTTATTAATGTCAGGAAACTATTTGGCCCGTGGTCTTTAAATGCCAATAAAGATGAGGATTACTGCTTAGTCCCAGTGGGTAGCGGACAACACCAGTTGGCAGGGCAGAGATTCAGTGAAGCCAATGAACCAAAGGCCGACAGGATTGGAGTCGTTTGGTGCCAGGAACCACCGGAGATTGGCAGCAGAAATTAATTTTTCCTCCTGTGCTCGGATTACCAAAATGTGTTTTCAGTTTAGTTTCGAGATACAGCGCGGAAACAGGCCCTTCGGCCACCGGGTCCGCGCCGACCAGCGATCCCCACACATTAACACTATCCTGCACACACCAGGGACAATTTACACATACACCAAGCCGATTAACCTACAAAACCTGCGCGTCTTTGGAGTGTGGGAGGAAACGGAGATCTTGGAGAAAACCCATGCAGGTCACGGGGAAAACGTACAAACTCCGTACAGACAGCACCCGTAGTCGGGATCGAACCCGGGTCTCTGGCGCTGTGAGGCAGCAACTACCGCTGCGCCACCGTGCCGCCCCTTTGTACGACCACGTTTCTCAAATTTTCCTGCGCAGTTCTCCTCTATTCTTCACCTTGCTGTTGCAGGGGGCCCGCGATTGGCATAACCTGGATCGGGGCGCATCGGTGGAGCTGCTGCCTCACAGCGCCGGAGACCCGGGTTCGATCCTGACTACGGGTCCCGTCCTCATCACTTTCTACAGGGGCACCATGGAGAGCATTTGACCAGCTGCATCTCTGTGTGGTTTGGGGACTGTAAAGCCTCCGACTGGAAGTACGTGCAGAGAGTGGTGAGGACGGCTGAAAAAATCATCGGGACTTATCTTCCTTCAATCGGGGACATTGCGTGCAAACGTTGCTTGTCCAAGGCCAACAGCATTATAAAAGCCCCCCACATCTCCATCATGGACTGTTCACTCTGCTGCCCTCGGGCAAAAGGTATCGCAGTATAAAGGGCTTGTCCCACCAGCATGCGATTGCATGCGTCTAGCGCGACCAAACGGAAGCGGAGTTTTCTGTTCTTTGGTCTATCTAAGTACGCGTAAGTACGCGCTAAGTACGCGGTAAGTACGCGCAAAGTTTGCGCCTGACGTAACTTACGTCATACTCACCAATCAGCTGGGCAGCAGGCGGGCCAACTGAATTTGGACGTCGCATGGCGTCGGGCGGTGACATCATCGCGCAACGCCACGCGCTAGGCGTACGCCGTCAAGACGCTGCGTATGCCCTCAATGCGCCTGCGGGCCGACAGGCTGTTGGCGCGATGAATTTTTGGACAGTGCGTAATTTTCGGAGCCCTGCGCGATGTCGGGACCAGCCCCGCACAACTCCATACGTCTCCGCGCTTCGAAGTGGGACCGGCCCCACGCAGCCGTACGCCTCAAGCGATCACGTTTGGTCGCGCTAGACGCATGCAATCGCATGCTGGTGGGACAGGCCCTTAAGGAGCAGAACGGCCAGGTTCTGCAACAGCTTCTTCCCCCGAGCCATCAGACTCTTGAATTCCATATAATGTGCTGCCACTAGTATCTATTTTATCATTTTATCTATTTTATCCTTTTATGTTGCACGGTGAGCCAGATGCAACGAAATTTCATTCAGACATTGTTGCATTTGTTGCTGTATTTTTGAATTACAATAAAATCTTTGATTGATTGATTGATTGATTGATTGATTGGGTGCTGTCTGTAGGAAGTTTGCACGTTCTCCCTGTGACAATAGACAATAGACAATAGACAATAGTTGCAGGAGTAGGCCATTTGGCCCTTCGAGCCAGCACCGCCATTCAATGTGATCATGGCTGATCATCTCCAATCAGTACCCCGTTCCTGCCTTCTCCCCATATCCCCTGACTCCGCTATCTTTAAGACCCCTATCTAGCTCTCTCTTGAAAGCATCCTGAGAACCTGCCTCCACTGCCCTCTGAGCAGAGAATTCCACAGACTCGCCACTCTCTGTGTGAAAAAGTGTTTCCTCGTCTCCGTTCTAAATGCCTTACTCCTTATTCTTAAACTGTGGCCCCTGGTTCTGGACTCCCCCCAACATCGGGGACATGTTTCCTGCCTCTAGCGTGTCCAAGCCCTTAACAATCTTATATGTTTCAATGAGATGCCCTCTCATCCTTCTAAACTCCAGAGTGTACAAGCCCAGCTGCTCCATTCTCTCAGCATACGACAGTCCTGCCATCCCGGGAATTAACCTTGTAAACCTATGCTGCACTCCCTCAACAGCAAGAATGTCCTTCCTCAAATTAGGGGACCAAAACTGCACACAATACTCCAGGTGTGATCTCACTAGGGCTCTGTACAACTGCAGAAGAACCTCTTTGCTCCTATATTCGATTCCTCTTGTTATAAAGGCCAACATGCCATTCGCTTTCTTCACTGCCTGCTGTGACCGCGTGGGGTTTCTCCGGGTGCTCCGGTTTCCTCCCACACTCCTCCAAAGACGTGCAGGTTTGTTGATTCATTGTCTTCGGTAAAATTGTAAATTGTCCCTGGTGGGTAGGCTGGAATTTTAGACTAGCTGCAGAGTGGAAACAGGCCCTTTGGCCCAGCAAGTCATCGGCAGCACCAGCCAGCAATCGCCCCATACACTAGCACTACCGTAAACACTCGAACAACTTACAAATTACAGAAGCCAATCATGCTACAATTCTGTACGTCATTGGAGTTGTCACGTGTACCAAGGTACAGTGAAAAGCTTTTGTTGCGTGCTATCCAGTCAGCGGAAAGTCAATACATGATTAGAATCGAGCCATTTACAGTGTATAGATACATGATAACTTTTAGAGCAAGGTAAAGTCAGTCAAAGATAGTCTGAGTATTGTTTAAGAAGGAACTGCAGATGCTGGAAAAATCAAAGGTAGATGAAAATGCTGGAGAAACTCAGCGGGTGAGGCAGCATCTATGGAGCGAAGGAATAGGTGACGTTTCGGGTCGAGACCCTTCTTCAGACTGAAGAAGGGTCTCGACCCGAAATGTCACCTATTCCTTCGCTCATAAATGCTCCTCACCCACTGAGTTTCTCCAGCATTTTTATCTACCTAAAGATAATCTGAGGGTCACCAATGAGGAAGATAGTGGCTCAGGACTGCTCACTGGTTATGGTAGGATGGTTCAGTTGCCTGATAACAGCCGGGAAGAAACTGTCCCTGAATCTGGAGGTGTGCGTTTTCACACTTCTGTACCTCTTGGCCAATGGGAGAGGGGAGAAGAGGGAGTGGCCAGGGTGGGACTGGTCCTTGATTAAGTGTTTGTATGGTCTCCCTGTGAGTTTTCGCCGGGTGCTCCGGTTTCCTCCCGCACTCCAAAGACCTGCGGGATTGTAGGTTAATTGGCTTCTGTAAATTGCCCCCCCCCCCCCTCTCCAAGTGCATAAGAAATAGAACGAATGCGTGCGAGGTGATCGCTGGTCGGTGCGGACTCGACCGAAACGTCACCTATTTCCTTCGCTCCATGGATGCTGCCTCATCCGCTGAGTTTCTCCAGCATTTTTGTCTACCTTCGGTTTGTCCAGCATCTGCAGTTCTTTCTTAAACGAAACTAATATATCAATTTGCCACATATTTGTGATTATCGCAGCTATTTCGAAGCGAGGCGATGCAAATAACCGAGATTGAGAAGGGCAAAATAATCTATTATGAGGAAATAATTGAACCTTCTTTTACTGGTGATCAATCAATCTGACGACCGATCAATTGCAAGAAAAAAAAATGTTCGTCGTAGACTATTTCTGTGAGTGAAGGAGTCAACAGTTTATTTGCTAGATGTGTCAACATTTTCCTTTTGTTCCTTGATGGTTAGACAAACTCCAGAATGTTTGATTGCCCGGGTCTGACGTTTTTCAGTCAACTCCTGAAGAGAAATGTGTACACTCTGGTGAGATTACACAAGAGGCTCTCGAGAGAAGAGAGTGAGCACTTGTCGCGTGGAACAAAGGGACGGGGGCAAGGAGCGGAGAGGTCGTATTTGGCGAACGTGAGGGAAAGGGCGAGTTCTCCGTCTGACTCAAGCAACATAAAGAGGCAAGAGGGGGGGGAGGGGGAACGGAGAGGAAAGTAATTGGGGGGTTTCATTCAAGAACGGGATAAGCATGCAGGTACAGCAGGCAGTGAAGAAAGCGAATGGCATGTTGGCCTTTATAACAAGAGGAGTCGAGTATAGGAGTAAAGAGGTCCTTCTGCAGTTGTACAGAGCCCTAGTGAGACCACACCTGGAGTATTGTGTGCAGTTTTGGTCCCCTAATTTGAGGAAGGACATTCTTGCTATTGAGGGAGTGCAGCGTAGGTTCACAAGGTTAATTCCCCCGGGATGGCGGGACTGTCATATGCTGAGAGAATAGAGTGGCTGGGCTTGTACACTCTGGAGTTTAGAAGGATGAGGGCATATCTTTGAAACATATAAGATTGTTAAGGGTTTGGACACGCTAGAAGCAGGAAACATGTTCCCGATACACAAAAATGCTGGAGAAACTCAGCGGGTGCAGCCGCATCTATGGAGCGAAGGAAATAGGCAACGTTTCGGGCTGAAACGTTACCTATTTCCTTCGCTCCATAGATGCTGCTACACCCGCTGAGTTTCTCCAGCATTTTTGTGTACCTGGATTTTCCAGCATCTGCAATTCCTTCTTAAAAACATGTTCCCGATGTTGGGGAGTCCAGAACCAGGGGCCACAGTTGAAGAATAAGGGGTAAGCCATTTAGAACGGAGACGAGGAAACACATTTTCTCACAGAGAGTGGTGAGTCTGTGGAATTCTCTGCCTCAGAGGGCGGTGGAGGCCGGTTCTCTGGATACTTTCAAGAGAGAGCTAGATAGGGCTCTTAAAGATAGCGGAGTCAGGGATATGGGGAGAAGGCAGGGACGGGTTACTGATAAAGTTTACAGGAGATGTGCTGGGGCAACTTTTTTTTACACAGAGTGTGGTGGGTGCCTGGAACGCGTTGCCACGGGTGGTGGTGGAGGCAGATACGATAGTGGCGTTTAAGAGGCTTTTGGATAAGCACATGGATTAGTTGAACATTGCATTATGTTCGGCATGGACATTGTGGGCCGAAGGGCCTGTTTCTGTACTGTCTGTTCTATATGCTGTTCTCTGTTCTAACTTAATGGATGAATGCACATTGTGTAGAGTTGAGTTCTACACATAGAGGCATAGAGTCACACAGTGTGGAAACAGGCCCTTCGGCCCAACTTGCCCATGCCGACCAACATGTCCCATCTACACTTGTCCCACCTGCCTCCATTCGATCCATATCTCTCTAAATCACTAATGTTTCTTAAATGTTGCAATTGTAGCTTCAACTCTAAGGTAGGTCTCAGTTCATAAGTGATAGTAGAATTAGGCCATTTAGCCCATCAAGTCTACTCCGCCATTCAATCATGCCTGATGTATCTTTCCCTCCCAACCCCATTCTCCTGCCTTCTCCCTGTAACCCCTGATACCCATTCTCAGCTGATTATTACCTAAATGGTACTCGCTGAACACCTTTGCTCAGTCCACCTGGACCTACCTGATCTCCCGGTTGCCAAACACTTTAATTCCCCTCCCCATTCCCACACTGACCTTTATGTCCTGGGCCTCCTCCATTGTCAAAGTGAGGCTAAATACAAATTGGAGGAACAGCATCTCATATTTCGCTTGGGCAGCTTACACCCCTATGATATGACTTTTGATTTCTCCAACTTTAAGTAACCCTTGCTTTCCCTCTCCCTCTCTCCCCATCCCTCCCCCACCTAAGTCATACCAGCTTCAAAGTCGTCTTGTTGAGTCTCATTGTCTGTAACTCGTTTTCACCTAGCACACAGCTAACAATGGCCTGTTTCCTTTATCATCGTTACTTTTTTGCATATCTTTCAATCACGTTCTATATCTCTCTACATCACCGTCTATATCTCTTGTTTCCTTTTCCCCCGACACTCAGTCTGAAGAAGGGTCTCGACCGGGAATGTTAACTATTCCTTTTAGAGTCATAGAGTGATACAGTGTGGAAACAGGCCCTTCGGCCCAACTTGCCCACACCAGCCAACATGTCTCAGTTACACTAGTCCCGCCTGCCAGCAATGGTCCATATCCCTCCAAACCTGTCCTATCCATGCACCTGTCTAACTGCTTATTAAATGTTGGGATAGTCCCAGCCTCAACTACCTCCTCTGGCAGATCGTTCCATACACCCATCACCCCTTTGTGTGAAAAAGTTACCCTCAGGTTCCTATTAAATCTTTTCCCCTTCACCTTGAACCTATGTCCACTGTTTCTCGATTCCCTACTCTGGGCAAGAGACTCTGTGCATCTACCCGATCTATTCCTCTCATGATTGTGTTCACCTCTATAAGATCACCCCTCATCCTCCTGCACTCCATAGAATAGAGACCCAGCCTGCTCAACCTCTCCCTATAGCTCACACCCTCTAGTCCTGGCAACATCCTGGTAAATCTTTTCTGAACCCTTTCAAGCTTGACAACATCTTTCCTATAACGTGGTGCCCAGAACTGAACACAATATTCTAAATGCGGTCTCACCAACGTCTTATACAACTGCAACATGACCTCCCAACTTCTATACTCAATACTCTGACTGATGAAGGCCAAAGTGGCAGAAGCTTTTTTGACCACCTTATCTACCTGCGACCCGACCTTCATGGAACCATGCACCTGTACTCCTAGATCCCAGTCAGAAATCATTGTTGGGTGACTATGTATGGAACGTGACAGTGGACCAATGGTACAGACAGTAGAGCCATTGACTCATAACTCCATAGCTCTGGATTCAGTCATGAGGTCATAAGGTCACAAATGATAGGTGTAGAATTAGGCTGTTCAGCCCATCAGGTCTACTCCTTCATTCTATCATGGGTGATCTATCTCTCCCTCCTAACCCCATTCTCCTGCCTTCTCCCCATAACCTCTGACACCCGCACTAATCAAGACTCGTAATATCTTAAAAATATCCATTAACTTGGCCTTCGCAGCTGTCTGTGGCAATGAATTCCACAGATTCACCGCCCTCTGACTAAACAAATTCCTCCTCATCTCCTTCCTAGAACGTCCTTTAATTCTGAGGCTGTGACCACTGGTCCAAGACTCTCCCACTACTGGAAACATCCTTTCCACATCCAGTCTATCCAAGCCATTCACTATTCTGTATGGTTCAATGAGGTCCCCCCTCATTCTTCTAAACTCCAGCGTGTTGTACAGAGCCCTAGTGAGACCAGACCTGGAGTATTGTGTGCAGTTTTGGTCCCCTAATTTGAGGAAGGACATTCTTGCTATTGAGGGAGTGCAATGTAGGTTCACCAGGTTAATTCCTGGGATGGCGGGACTGTCATATGCTGAGAGAATGGAGTGGCTGGGCTTGTACACTCTGGAGTTTAGAGGGTTGAGAGGGGATCTTATTGAAACATATAAGATTGTTAAGGGTTTGGACACGCTAGAGGCAGGAAACATGTTCCCGATGATGGGGGAGTCCAGAACCAGGGGCCACAGTTTAAGAATAGGTGGTAAGCCATTTAGAACGGAGACGAGGAAACACTTTTTCTCACAGAGAGTTGTGAGTGTGTGGAATTCTCTGCCTCAGAGGGTGGTGGAGGCAGGTTCTCTGGATGCTTTCAAGAGAGAGCTGGATAGGGCTCTTAAAGATAGCGGAGTCAGGGGATTTGGGGAGAAGGCAGGAAAGGGGTACTGATTGGGGATGATCAGCCATGATCACATTGAATGGCGGTGCTGGCTCGAAGGGCTGAATGGCCTACTCCTGCACCTATTGTCTATTGTCTCTTGTGTACAGGCTCCGTCTTGCCTAAGGACGTTGTCCATTTGCAAGGTAGACACAGAATGCTGGAGGAACTCAGGGGGACAAAAACCATTACACATGGCAATTAGATAGCCAACATCATTTATTCTCTCCTAAAGCTGGTCGATTGAAATATGTTTAGTCTTCATGTAATTTGCAGTTCTATCTACGTCAGCACTATCAACGGAGTTTAGAAGGATGAGGGGATATCTTACAGAAACATATAGAATTATAAAAGGACTGGACAAGCTAGATGCAGTTAAAATGTTTCCAATGTTGGGCGAGTCCAGAACCAGGGGCCACAGTCTTAGAATAAAGGGGAGGCCATTTAAGACTGAGGTGAGAAAAAAAGTTTTCACCCAGAGAGTTGTGAATTTGTGGAATTCCCTGCCACAGAGGGCAGTGGAGGCCAAATCACTGGATGGATTTAAGAGAGAGTTAGATAGAGCTCTAGGGGCTAGTGGAGTCAAGGGATATGGGGAGAAGGCAGGCACGGGTTATTGATAGGGACGATCAGCCATGATCACAATGAATGGCGGTGCTGGCTCAAAGGGCCGAATGGCCACCTCCTGCAACTATTTTCTATGTTTCTATCTGAATGATGGCCGATTAGGAAAAGGGGAGATGCAACGAGACCTGGGTGTCATGGTACACCAATCATTGAAAGTAGGCATGCAGGTGCAGCAGGCAGTGAAGAAAGCGAATGGTATGTTAGCATTCATAGCAAAAGGATTTGAGTATAGGAGCAGGGAGGACCTACTGCAGTTGTACAGGGTCTTGGTGAGACCATACCTGGAGTATTGCGTACAGTTTTGATCTCCTAATCTGAGGAAAGACATTCTTGCCATAGAGGGAGTACAGAGAAGGTTCACCAGACTGATTCCTGGGATGTCAGGACTTTCATATGAAGAAAGACTGCATAGACTCGGCTTGTACTCGCTAGAATTTAGAAGATTGAGGGGGGATCTTATAGAAACTTACAAAATTCTTAAGGGATTGGACAGGCTAGATGCAGGAAGATTGTTCCCGATGTTGGGGAAGTCCAGGACAAGGGGTCACAGTTTAAGGATAAAGGGGAAACCTTTTAGGACCGAGATGAGAAAAACATTTTTTACACAGAGAGTGGTGAATCTCTGGAATTCTCTGCCACAGAAGGTAGTTGAGGCCAGTTCATTGGCTATATTTAACAGGGAGTTAGATGTGGCCCTTGTGGCTAAAGGGATCAGGGCGTATGGAGAGAAGGCAGGTACAGGATACTGAGTTGGATGATCAGCCATAATCATATTGAATGGCAGTGCAGGTTCATAGGGCCGAATGGCCTGCTAATGCACCTATTTTCTATGTTTCTATGTTTCTATGTTTCTATGTTAAGCACAATAATGTTACTTTAATTTCAATGTGAGACTTTCCAGTCTCCAATTTAGATGTCAGATTATTGAGTTAGTGCCTAAATATTGTAACATGATGTGTACAAAAGGCAAGACCTCCAAGAACTTGAGGTAATAATTCAATAGACAATAGACAATAGGTGAAGGAGTAGGCCATTCGGCCCTTCAAGACAGCTCCGCCATTCAATGTGATCATGGCTGATCATCCTGAATCAGTGCCCCGTTCCGGCTTTTTCCCCATATCCCTTGATTCCCTTAGCCCCAAGAGCTAAATCTAACTCATAGAGAGAACAATGAAATTCTTACGAAGAATAGACACCAAAAGCTGGAGTAACTCAGCGGGACAGGCAGCATCTCTGGAGAGAAGGAATGGGTGACATTTCGGGTCGAGACCCTTCTTGTCTTCAGCACTACACAATATGTAAACATAGTACATTGTAAATAATATAATAAACGAGAACAAAAAGTTTAGTGTGCATATATACACATACTCACATATACACACACACACACGCACATTCAATGTGATCATGGCTGATTATCCACAATCAGTACCCTGCTCCTGCCTTCTCCCCATATCACCTGACTCTGCTATCTTTAAGAGCTCTATCTAACTCTCTCTTGAAAGTATCCAGAGAACCGGCAGAGAATTCAACAGACTCACAACTCTCTGTGTGGAGAAAGTGTTTCCTCATCTCCGTTCTAAATGGCTTACTCCTTATTCTTAAACTGTAGCCCCTGGTTCTGGACTCCCCCAACATCGGGAACATGTTTCCTGTCTCTAGCGTGTCCAAGCTGGCAGAGGAGATTAGTTTAACTTGACGCCATGTTCGGTATGGACATTGTGGGCTGAATGGCCGGCTCCTGTGCTCTACTTCCGGATAGTTTTAAGGTCAGCGATGAGGTAGATAGTAGTTCAGGACTGCTCTCATGTTGTGGTAGGATGGTTCAGTTGCCTGATAACAGCTGGGAAAAATCTGTCCCTGAATCTGAACCTACAAAACCTGTGCGTCTTTGGAGTGTGGGAGGAAACCCGAGATCCCGGAGAAAACCCACGCAGGTCACGGGCAGAACGTACAAACTCCGTACAGACAGCGCCCGTAGTCAGGATCGAACCTGGGTCTCTGGCGCAGTGAGGCGTGTGTGTGTGTGTGTTGGCTGTAGGGATGGAAGGGCGGTGTGCCTGTGAACAGTGTGTGGAATCAACACAGCCTCAGCCAGGCATAAGGGAGCAGTGTGGAGGGTTCCCAATAGTCAACTTGAGACAGTGTCAACACCTGCTGGCAAGGTGTGGATTCTTTGCATTGACTATCAGACTAGGGGGTCTGGCACTATCCACCTGAAGGTTCCACCCTCATCAGTGATGAATGGACTGCTTGTTGTATGGAAACCCCTTTGGCTCCTTCTTGGGAAAAATATTACTTTTCTCATATTACCATTCATGGCCCAAGAATCTGTCCTCAACTTCTATGCAGCATGAACACAAGCCTCACTTAATCTCGGAATATTCTGCAGCCTTAGAGTACTCACTGCGAACTTATCTCCTCACCAAACCCTGGGTAGACAAAAATGCTGGAGAAACTCAGCGGGTGAGGCAGCATCTATGGAGCGAAGGAATAGGTGACGTTTGGTGACGTTTGGTGAAAAGTGCAAGTGAAATGAATTTGCCAGCAGCGGTACAATGAAAAAAAGAACACACAAAAACAAAATACAAATTGAACACAAACATCCACCACAGCATTCATCACTGTGGTGGAAGGCACAAAAAATTGGTCAGTCCTCCTCCATTTTCCATTTCCCCCCCGTGGTCGGGACCTCAACCCTCCGCAGCCACCGCTGCGGGCGTCCAGGTGAGTAGACAAGGTAAAGTCCAGGTAAGTCCAGAATCGGTGCTTTCCTACTGGAGACCGCGGCTTCAGGTTGGTGTAGGCCGCAGGCCGGCGGTCGAAGATCTAAAGTCCCTGCCGCGCTGCAGCCGGAAGCACCGCAGACCGAAGAAGGGTCTCGTCCCGAAATGTTACCTATTCACACACCCACACTCACATGCTCACACACAAACCCACACACACATGCTCACTGGATGGATTTAAGAGAGAGTTAGATAGAGCTCTAGGGGCTAGTGGAGTCAAGGGATATGGGGAGAAGGCAGGCACGGGTTATTGATAGGGGACGATCAGCCATGATCACAATGAATGGCGGTGATGGCTCGAAGGGCCGAATGGCCTCCTCCTGCACCTAGTTTCTATCTCCTATCTCCTATCTCCTTCGCTCCATAGATGCTGCCTCACCCGCTGAGTTTCTCCAGCATTTTTGTCTACCTTCGATTTTTCCAGCATCTGCAGTTCCTTCTTAAACATCCTCACCCAAACCCTTCTCACTTCCTCCCATGGTGTCATAGAGTCTTTGAGTTATTCAAGGTGGAAACAGGCCCTTCGGCCCAACTTGCCCACGCCTGCCAACCTGCCCCATCTACACTAGGCTCGGCCCGTAATCCTTCTATACTTGTCCTATCCATGTACCCGTCTAAATGCTTCCCATGTTTCTTAAAACGTTGGGATAGTCCCAGCCTCATCTACCTCCTCTGGCAGCTCGTTCCATACACCCGCCACCCTTGGTGTGAAAAAGTTACCCCTCGAGACTCCTCCGCCCATCGCCACTGGATGAAGTATTTCTCAATGGAAGTCCCTATTGGAATAGTACAAGGTGGCCCTGCGGGTAGAGCCATTGCCTCATGGTGCCAGAGACCCGGATGAGAAAGTGGGATAACACAGCTTGGGAACAGGCCCTACAAAGCACTGAGTCCAGCGATCACCCACTCACATCCGACACACACCAGGGACAACTTGCTAAGCAACAGGAGGGATAGACAGAAAGGAAAAGGAGGTGGGGTAGCGTTGCTGGTTAGAGAGGAGATTAACGCAATGGAAAGGAAGGACATTAGTTTCGAGGATGTGGAATCGGTATGGGTAGAGCTGCGAAACACTAAGGGGCAGAAAACGCTGGTGGGTGTTGTGTACAGGCCACCTAGCAGTAGTAGTGGAGTTGGGGATGGCATCAAACAGGAAATTAGAAATGCGTGCAACAAAGGCAAAACAGTTATAATGGGTGACTTCAATCTACATATAGATTGGGTGAATCAAATTGGCAGGGGTGCTGAGGAAGAGGATTTCTTGGAATGTATGCGGGATAGTTTTCTAAACCAACATGTAGAGGAACCAACGAGAGAGCAGGCTATTCTAGACTGGGTATTGAGTAATGAGGAAGGGTTAGTTAGCAGTCTTGTTGTGCGTGGTCCCTTGGGCAAGAGTGACCATAATATGGTGGAGCTCTTCATTAGGATGGAGAGTGACATAATTAATTCAGAAACAAGGGTTCTGAACTTAAAGAAAGGTAACTTTGAGGGTATGAGACGTGAATTGGCCAAGATAGACTGGCAATTGATTCTTAAAGGGTTGACGGTGGATATGCAATGGAAGGCATTTAAAGGCTGCATGGATGAACTACAACAAGTGTTCATTCCAGTTTGTCAAAAGAATAAATCAGGGAAGGTAGTGCATCCGTGGATACCAAGGGAAATCAGGGATAGTATCAAAACCATAGATGAAGCATACAAATTAGTCAGAAAAAGCAGCCTACCAGAGGACTGGGAGAAATTCAGTCCTCAGAGAAGGACAAAGGGCTTAATTAGGAAAGGGAAAATAGATTATGAAAGAAAACTGGCAGGGAACATAAAAACTGACTGCAAAAGTTTTTATAGATATGTGAAGAGAAAAAGGTTAGTTAAAACAAATGTAGGTCCCTTGCAGTCACAAACAGGTGAATTGATCATGGGGAACAAGGACATGGCAGACCAATTGAATAACTACTTTGGTTCTGTCTTCACTAAGGAAGACATAAATAATCTGCCGGAAATAGCAGGGGACCGGGGGTCAAATGAGATGGAGGAACTGAGTGAAATCCAGGTTAGCCGGGAAGTGGTGTTAGGTAATTTGAATGGATTAAAGGCCGATAAATCCCCAGGGCTAGATAGGCTGCATCCCAGAGTACTTAAGGAAGTAGCCCCAGAAATAGTGGATGCATTAGTGATAATTTTTCAAAACTCTTTAGATTCTGGAGTAGTTGCTGAGGATTGGAGGGTAGCTAATGTAACCCCACTTTTTAAAAAGGGAGGGAGAGAGAAAACGGGGAATTACAGACCAGTTAGTCTAACATCGGTAGTGGGGAAACTGCTAGAGTCAGTTATTAAAGATCGGATAGCAGCACATTTGGAAAGTGGTGAAATCATTGGACAAAGTCAGCATGGATTTATGAAAGGTAAATCATGTCTGACGAATCTTATAGAATTTTTCGAGGGTGTAACTAGTAGAGTGGATAAGGGAGAACAAGTGGATGTGTTATATCTGGACTTTCAGAAGGCTTTCGACAAGTTCCCACATAAGAGATTAGTATACAAACTTAAAGCACACGGTATTGGGGGTTCAGTATTGATGTGGATAGAGAACTGGCTGGCAGACAGGAAGCAAAGAGTAGGAGTAAACGGGTCCTTTTCAGAATGGCAGGCAGTGACTAGTGGAGTACCGCAAGGCTCAGTGCTGGGACCCCAGCTATTTACAATTTATATTAATGAACTGGACGAGGGAATTGAATGCAACATCTCCAAGTTTGCAGATGACACGAAGCTGGGGGCAGTGTCAGCTGTGAGGAGGATGTTAGGAGGCTGCAAGGTGACTCGGATAGGCTGGGTGAGTGGGCAAATGCATGACAGATGCAGTATAATGTGGATAAATGTGAGGTTATTCACTTTGGTGGCAAAAACAGGAAAGTAGACTATTATCTGAATGGTGGCCGATTAGGAAAAGGGGAGATGCAACGAGACCTGGGTGTCATGGTACACCAGTCACTGAAAGTAGGCATGCAGGTGCAGCAGGCAGTGAAGAAAGCGAATGGTATGTTAGCATTCATAGCAAAAGGATTTGAGTATTGGAGCAGGAAGGTTCTACTGCAGTTGTGCAGGGTCTTGGTGAGACCACACCTGGAGTATTGCATACAGTTTTGGTCTCCTAATCTGAGGAAAGATATTCTTGCCATAGAGGGATACAGAGAAGGTTCACCAGACTGATTCCTGGGATGTCAGGACTTTCATATGAAGAAAGACTGGATAGACTTGGCTTGTACTCGCTAGAATTTAGAAGATTGAGGGGGGATCTTATAGAAACTTACAAAATTCTTAAGGGGTTTGACAGGCTAGATGCAGGAAGATTGTTCCCGATGTTGGGGAAGTCCAGGACAAGGGGGTCACAGTTTAAGGATAAGGGGGAAATCTTTTAGGACCGAGATGAGAAAAACATTTTTCACACAGAGAGTGGTGAATCTCTGGAATTCTCTGCCATAGAAGGTAGTTGAGGCCAGTTCATTGGCTATATTTAAGAGGGAGTTAGATGTGGCCCTTGTGGCTAAAGGGATCAGGGGGTATGGAGAGAAGGCAGGTACAGGATACTGAGTTGGATGATCAGCCATGATCATATTGAATGGCAGTGCAGGCTCGTAGGGCCGAATGGCCTACTCCTGCACCTATTTTCTATGTTTCTATGTGACCTACAAACCTGTACATGGAGTGTGGGAGGAAACCAGAGCACCCGGAGAAAACCCACGCGGGGGAGATCGTACAAACTCCGTACAGACAGCACCCGTGGTCTGGATCGAACCCAGGTCTGTGGTGCTGTGTGGCAGCAACTCTACCATGCCAACCCTAGAACTAGTGTGAACTGGTGATCTACAGTGCATTCAGAAAGTATTCAGACCCCTTCACTTTTTCCACATTTTGTTACGTTACAGCCTTATTTTAAAATGGATTAAATTCATTTTTTTAATCATCAATCTACACACAATACCCCAAAATAAAAAAGCGAAAACAGGTGTTTCGACATTTTTGCAAAGTAATTAAAAAGAAATAACTGAAATATCACATTTACACCAAGTATTCAGACCCTTTACTTAGTACTTTGTTGAGGCACCTTTGGCAGCGATTACAGCCTCAAGTCTTCTTGGGTATGACGCTAGCAGCTTGGCACACCTGTATTTGGATAATTTCTCCCATTCTTCTCTGCAGATCCTCTCAAGCTCTGTCAGGTTGGATGGGGAGTGTCGATGCACAGCTATTTTCAGGTCCCTCCAGAGATGTTCGATCGGGTTCAAGTCCGGGCTCTGGCTGGGCCACTCAAGGACATTCACAGACTTGTCACGAAGCCACTCCTGCGTTGTCTTGGCTGTGTGCTTAGGGTCGTTGTCCTGTTGGAAGGTGAACCTCCGCCCCAGTCTGAGGTCCAGAACGCTCTGGAGCAGGTTTTCATCAAGGATCTCTCTGTACTTTGCTCCGTTCATTTTTCCCTCGATCCTGACTAATCTCCCAGTTCCTGCCTCTGAAAAACATCCCAACAGCATGATGCTGCCACCACCATGCTTCACCGTAGGTCTGGTATTGGCCAGGTGATGAGTGGTGCCTAGTTTCCTCCAGACATGACGCGTGGCATTCAGGCCAAAGAGTTCAATCTTGGTTTCATCAGACCAGAGAATCTTGTTTAGGTGCCTTTTGACAAACTCCAAGCGGGCTGTCATGTGCCTTTTACTGAGGAGTGGCTTCCGTCTGGCCACTCTACCGTAAAGGCCTGATTGGTGAGTGTTGCAGATATAGTTATCCTTCTAGAAGGTTCCATCTCCACAGAGGAACTCTGGAGCTCTGTCAGAGTGACCATCGGGTTCTTGGTCACCTCCCTGACCAAGGCCCTTCTCCCCCGATTGCTCAGTTTGGCCAAGCGCCCAGCTTTATGAAGAGTCCTGGTGGTTCCAACGTTCTTCCATTTAAGAATGACGGAGGCCACTGTGCTCTTCGGGACCTGCAATGCTGCAGAAATTGTTTTATACCCTTCCCCAGATCTGTGTCTTGACACAATCCTGTCTCGGAGGTCTACGGATAATTCCTTGGTCTTCATGGCTTGGTTTTTGCTCTGACATGCACTGTCAACTGCGAGACCTTATATAGACAGGTGTGTGCCTTTCCAAATCATGTCCAATCAATTTAATTTACCACTGGTGGACTCCAATCAAGTTGGCGCTGGGCCTCACTCTGACAATGGAGGAGGCCCAGGCCAGAAAGGTCAGTGTGGGAATGGGAGGGGGAGTTGAAGTGTTGAGCAACCGGGGGATCAGGTAGGTTTAGGCGGGCTGAGCGGAGGTGTTCAGCGAAACGATCGCCGAGCCTGCGCTTGGTCTTAGTCTGCGATTGCTCAGGACTTGAGTTTAGTTTAGTTTATTGAGTTTTGATTATTGTCACAATTACTGAGGTACAATGAAACGCATAACGGGATGATGAAATGGCCTCAGATGACTGAATTGCCTTGTATCTTTTCATGTCCAGGTAAGGTGTGAAAACACAGATAAAAGTGGACAATGGTCAAGGGAATGTAGAATGTAGCAAGTGAAATGGAGCAACGTTGTTGCTTTGAAACAGCGCGGCATGGTGGCGCAGCGGTAGAGTTGCTGCCTCACGGCGCCAGAGACCTGGGTTCGATCCTGACTACAGGTTGCTGTCTGAAAGGAGTTTGAACGTTCTCCCCGTGACCGCGTAGAGTTGCTGCCTCACAGCGGCAGACACCCAGGTTCCATCCTGACTACGGGCGCTGTCTGTACGGAGTATGTACGTTCTCCCCGTGACCTTGTGGGTTTTCTCCGGGTGCTCCGGTTTCCTCCCACACTCCAAAGACGTAGTGTTTGGCTTCGGTAAAGATTGTAAACTGTCCCTAGCGTGTGTAGGATAGTGTTAGTGTGTGGGGATCGCTGGCCAGCACGGACCCGGTGGGCCGAAGGGCCTGCTTCCGCGCTGGATCTCCAAACTAAACCAAACTAAACTAAACATGTCTTGCACGCCATTCCTCGAATGTTGTTTTTAATGCAAACATTAGGTTAATTTAAAATAAATTGCTGAATCCGTGTTGTGCAAACACGCACAGAATTCCTAAAGTGAGATTCCCAATCAGAATTATATTTTGTTTTATTTAAGTTCAGAGATACCGCATGGAAACCAGGCCCTTCGATCCATCGAGTCCACGCCGTGTTCTTGGGTCTATTTCTATGTTCCAGGGTCAATTTACGGTATCCATTTATGTACAGACCTGTAAGTCTTTGGAGTGTGGGAGGAAACCGGAGCACCTGGAGAAAACCCACGTAGATCACGGGGAGAACGTACAATCTCCGTACAGACAGCGCCCGTAGTCAGGATGGAACTCGTGTCTCTGGCGCTGTGCCGCCTGTGTAAAAAAAATCTGGTTGTAGATTACTTGTTCCTGTAGATTACCTTTTCCTGTAGATTACTTGTGGGTGGAGCACCAAGGCAAATTCCTTGTATGGGAATACTTGGCCAATAAACTTACTTACTTACTTACTTTTTACTTTAGATTTTAGAGATACAGCACAGAAACAGGCCCTTCAGCCCACCGAGTCCGCACCGACCGGTGATCCCCGCACATTAACACTATCTTGCACTTACTGGGGACAATTTTTTTTTACATTCACCAAACCAATTAACCTGCAAACCTGTACGTCTTTGGAGAGTGGGTGGAAACAGAAGTTCTCGGAGAAAACCCACGCGGGTCTCGGGGAGAACGTACAAACTCCGTACAGGCAGCACCCGTAGTCAGGATCTAACCCGGGTCTCCCGTGCTGCAGACGCCGCAAGGCAGCAACTCTACCGCTGCACCACTGTGCCGCCATTTCTACCCCGCCATTTAATCGTGGCTGAATGTACAATCTTCGTACAGACTACAAGTAATAATTTCATGGCTCTACTAAGTGTAAATAAAAATAAAACAGGTCTCTGGCACTGTAGAAACATAGACATGGAAAATAATGCAGAGCCAGCACCGCCATTCAATATGATCATGGCTGATCATCCAAAATCAGTACCCCGTTCCTGCTTTCTCCCCATATCCCTTGATTCCCTTAGTATAAAGAGCTAAATCTAACTCACAGCAATAATGTCCTTCCTCAAATTAGGAGACCAAAATTGCACACAATACGTTCAAGAAGGAACTGCAGATGCTGGAAAATTGAAGGTAGACAAAAGTGCTGGAGAAACTCAGCGGGTGAGGCAGCATCTATCAGTCTGAAGAAGGATTTCGGCCCGAAAAGTTGCCTATTTCCTTCGCTCCATAGATGCTGCCGCACCCGCTGAGTTTCTCCAGCATTTTTGTCTACCATTGCACACAATGCTCCAGGTGCGATCTCACCAGGGCCCCTGTACAACTGCAGTAGGACCTCCTTGCTCCTAAATGCAAATCCTCTCGCATTGAAGGCCGACATGCCATTGGCTTTCTTCCCTGCCTGCTTACTTGGTGTTGTATGCAACATAAAGGCCTGTGGACTTTAACACCGTGAATCCCGCGGTCTCCGGTAAGAAGCGTCCGACTCGGGGGCTCCATGCCGCGGAGTGTTCCGATCCGTGCCGACGCCAGAGTTTCCATCATCCCGACGAAAGGGCTTGGACATCGGACCATCGGCAACGGCCCCGTTCATAGACCCTGACCACGGGTAAACAAAGGAGGAAGATGACTGAACTTTATTGCCTTCCATCACAGTGAGGAATGTTTGATTCCACTGTGGTGGATGTTGATGTTAAATTTATTTTTACTTGTATGGCTGCATGGTAACTCAAATATCATTGTACCTTAAGTGGTGACAATAAATGTGAACTTGAACTTGAACATGAACTTTTTAGGGGGCGCCGTCGAGTATTTTATTTTTAGTGATTTAAAAGTGTTTGTTTTGGAGATCTTCGAGTCTTTTATGTGGTGGGTGGGGGAGGGGGATGTGGGAAACTTTATTTCCTAGTCCCTACCTGGTCGGAGAGGTGGCTTCCCTCCGAGCTGCTTCTTCGCCCTATCCTCGCGGCCTACAATCGGACTGGAGCAGCATTTCCCGGGTTGCCGTGCGGTAAGCTCCGGAGTGCCGTGACCGCCCACTCCAACATCGTGGAGCTGTGGCTGCGGGCGTCCAGCCGGGGGCGGCGCTGGATTTAAAACACCGCGGAGCCTGGGATCCGAGATCGCCAGAGTCGGAGCTCCAACCGGTGCGGCCTGAGGACTTCGGGAGCCGCGGTCTCCGGGGAGGAAGCGGCCGTTCCAGGCATTCCAAGCCGCTGAGGAGTGGTCACCCGACGCCGGAGTTCCATCTTCCCGGCGAGAGGGCCTGAAAACATCGGGCTGCCGTAGCGGCGACTGTGGAGGCCTCAATAGGCCCGACTACGGGTGAACAGGGGACGGGACTGGACTTTGCTGCCTTCCCCCACAGTGGGAACCATTGTGGGGGGATGTTTTTATGTTTACTATTAAATTCTTTAATGTTGTGTTTTAACGGACACCTTAACTTGGACCACAAACATCACATCTCTGGTAAAACGGGCACAGCAGCGTTTGTACTTCCTCCGCAGGATGAGAAGATCACACCTCCACCCTCCCATCCTCACCACATTCTACAGAAGCACCATTGAATCAGTCATGACCAGCTGCATCTCTATGTGGTGCGGCGGCTGTACAGCTGCGGACTGGAAGTGCCTTCAGAGAGTGGTGAGGACAGCAGGAAAAAAATCATTGGGACTTCTCTTCCTTCCATCATGGACATTGGTTACAAACGCTGTCTGTCAAGAGCTAAGGGCATTACCAGAGCCCCCACACACCCACAATATGGACTGTTTACACTGCTGAACTCTGGGAGGAGGTACCGCAGCATGAAGGGCCGGACAACCAGGTTCTGCAACAGCTTCATCCCCCAGGCCATAAGATTATTGAACTCACACTCAAACCAATGCAAAAAACTTTCTTATACACTGCCAATTTTATAAACTTTCCTTTTTTTAACTATGCACATGAAGCACTTTTTATGGACACACTAATGCACTTTTACTGATCGCCTGATAGAAATGGTGTATTCTGCTGTTACTTTGAAGAATCAAGGCAACGAAATTTCGTTCAATGTGCACTGTGTCTATGTGTATACCTGAATGACAATTAAAGTTATATTCATATTCATTCATATTCATTCATTCATTATCTTTATCTGTGTGCTGCATGGCAAGTCAAATTTCACTACACCAATTGGTGTATTGACAATAAATGTCCCTTGTCTCCCCTTGTCTCCCACTTGACGCAGCTTGTGAGGCAGCAAGTCTACCGAAGCACCACCACTGTTGTTTTCTTCGAATGAAATACATGTTCCAGATACACGAGGACCAATGGTTTCACATTGGGACCTAATTCCTTGAATTTTACCAAAGAAAATTATTGAGAATTTAGATTTTTTTCTGGAAAATCTCCTTTGTCAGGCACAGGGCAGATATTTTTTTTTTGCTCGGTCTTGATCAGGAGTGAATTGGATTTGTTTGACTGAAGTTCGTTGGCGCGGAAGGTGGAATCTTGTTGGCTGGTTGGTCTTGGCAGGAATTGTTTTATTTTTACGCTCGTTGCATTGGGAATTAAACTCTGTTTTATAAAAAAATAAGAATGCAGGTCAGGCAGCATCTGCAGAGTCATAGTCAAAGAGTCACACACTGGGCCTGTGCTCCCTGGAGTTTCAGGCCCCTCCATCATCAACCTCCTCCATCAGGCTATCAGCAGAGAGCAGAGGTCACCCCGACTGAAGTCCCGGCATCCCTTTGCTCCACATGGAAAACAACTCCTAGCATCCATCCAGCCAACTGAGACAAAAGCACACTGGATAGCCACCAAGTGGTCACAGGAGTGGAAGGCAACCTCATCTCCATTACACAGTTACATCTCTTCACCAGATAAAAGCTGTCCAGGGTCTGACCTCCCCAGAGGAGCATGGGTGAAGCTCAACAGACTTGGTACTGGAGTTGGGCGTTTCAACGCCAGCATGTGGAGATGGGGGCTCCGCCAGAGCCCAGCCTGTGAATGCGGAGCAGAACAACAGACAGCCAACCATGTCATCTCTGGGTGCCCGCTCTACCACCCACCAAATGGAGCTCTGTCAGGGCCTGGCAGACATTGACCCCAACAGAGACAACAACCTGGCTGCTCAACACCCGGCTTGAGATCTAACTATTCCTTTGGTTTAGGTTTCACTCGCAAGAAGAAGAGAAAGATGAGGGGGGGCCTCATTGAAACTTACCGAATGGTGAAAGGCCTGGATAGAGTGGATGGGGAGAGAATGTTTCCACTAGTGGGAGAGTCTAGGACCAGAGGCCATAGCCTCAGAATTAAAGGGCGTTCCTTTAGGAAGGAGATGAGGAGGAATTTTTTAAGTAGAGGGTGGTGAAACTGTGGAATTCATTGCCACAGACGGCTGTGGAGGCCGTTAATGGATTTTTTAAAAGGCAGAAATAGATAGATTCTTGATTAGTAAGAGTGTCAGGGGTTATGGGGAGAAGGCAGGAGAATGGGGTTGAGAGGGAGAGATAGATCAGCCATGATTGAATGGCGGAGTAGACTTGATGGGCGATATGATTTAATTCTGCTCCAAGACCCTTATGAACATTTGCACAATTTGTCCAAGCCCACCAAGATGCCCATCTAAGCTGCTCCCAACTGCCCACATTTGCTTAGTTGTCTTTAGAGATACAGCATGGAAACAGGCCCTTCAGCCCACCGAGTCCAAGCTGACCATCACGCACCCGTTCATAGACACAAACTGCTGGAGTAACTCAGTGGGACAGGCAGCATCCATGGAGAGAAGGAATGGGCGAGGTTTTGAGCCGAAACCGTTCTTCAGACTCACCCGTTCACACACTAGTTCTATGTTATCCCACTTTCTCATCCACTCCCTACACACTAGGGGGCAATTTACAGAAGGACAATTAGCCACCCAACCCGCACATCTTTTGGTATGAGGGCAGGAAACCGGAGCACCCGGAGGAAACCCATGCGGTCACGGGGAGAACGTGCAAACTCCGCACAGGCAGCAGCCGTAGCCGGGGTCTCTGCCGCTGCACTGCTGTGCGGCCTTGGATCAATGCATGTTCGAAGGAACATTGCAGCATTGAAAAGACATATGAAGGCAGGAGTCAATAGACAATAGACAATAGACAATAGGTGCAGGAGTAGGCCATTCGACCCTTTTAGCCAGCACCGCCATTCAATGTGATCATGGCTGATCATCCCCAATCAGTACCCCGTTCCTGCCTTCTCCCCATAGCCCCTGACTCCGCTATTTTTAAGAGCCCTATCTAGCTCTCTCTTGAAAGTATCCAGAGAACCCGCCTCCACCGCCCTCTGAGGCAGAGAATTCCACAGACTCACCGCTCTCTGTGAGAAAAAGTGTTTCCTCGTCTCTGTTCTAAACAGCTTACTCCTTATTCTTAAACTGTGGCCCCTGGTTCTGGACTCCCCCAACATCGGGAACATGTTTCCTGCCTCCAGCGTGTCCAAGCCCTTAATAATCTTAAATGTTTCAATAAGATACCCTCCCATCCTTCTAAACTCCAGAGTGTACAAGCCCAGCCGCTTCATTCTCTCAGCATATGACAGTCCCGCCATCCCGGGAATTAACCTTGTAAACCTACGCTGCACTCCCTCAATAGTCAAGAGTCAAAAGTGTTGTATTGTCATATGTCTCAAACATAACCATGAAATTCTTACTTGCAGCAGCACAACAGATGTGTAAACATAGTACTCTGTAGATAATGTAATAGATAAAATGTTCAGAATATATATTTAACTGGAGGGCAGCGAGGGAACCAAAGAAGGTGAATTAAGATAAGCATCACAGCTTGGTTTGGGAACAGCTCCATCCAAGACCGCAAGAAATTGCAGAGACCGTCACACAAACCAACTTCCCTTCCATTGACTCCATCTACACCTCACGCTGCCTCGGCAAGGCCAGCAGCATAATCAAAGACCAGTCACACCCCGGCCACTCCCTCTTCTCCCCTCTCCCATCGGGCAAGAGGTACAGAAGTGTGAAAACGCACACCTCCAGATTCAGGGACAGTTTCTTCCCAGCTGTTATCAGGCAACTGAACCATCCTACCACGAACTAGAGAGCGGTTCTGAACTACTATCTACCTCTTTGGAGACCCTCGGACTATCTTTAATCAGACTTTACTGGACTTTATCTTGCACTAAACGTTATTCCCTTTATCCTGTATCTGTACACTGTGGACAGCATGAACGTAATCACGTATTGTCTTTCTGCCGACTGGATAGCACGCAACAAAAGCTTTTCACTGTACCTCAGAAGACATGGCAATAAACTAAACTATTGTTTTTGCTGCCTCTTCGGGACACTTGGCTCCATTTCACACATCAAAAGGTCAAAAGATCGTGAGGAATAGGAGTAGAATTAGGCCATCCGGCCCCTCAGAGAGTTGTGCGTCTGTGGAATTCCCTGCCTCAGAGGGCGGTGGAGGCCGGTTCTCTGGATGCTTTCAAGAGAGAGCTAGATAGGGCTCTTAAAAATAGTGGAGTCAGGGGATATGGGGAGAAGGCAGGAACGGGGTACTGATTGGGGATGATCAGCCATGATCACATTGAATGGTGGTGCTGGCTCGAAGGGCCGAATGGCCTACTACTGCACTTATTGTCTACTGTCTATTGTCTATCAAGTCCACTCCGCCATTCAATGATGGCTGATCTATCTCTCCCTCCTAACCCCTGACACCCGTACTAATCAAGAAAGTCAAAGGATAATGCCACATCTCTGAACTTCAGGTTAGTTTATTGTCACATGTACCGAGGTACAGTGAAAAGCATTTGTTGCGTGCTATTTGCGCTCTCTGGTTGTGGTAGGATGATTCAGTTGCCTGATAACAGCTGGGAAGAAACTGTCCCTGAATCTGGAGGTGTGCGTTTTCACACTTCTATACCTTTAGCCTGATGGGAGAGGGGAGAAGAGGGAGTGGCCGGGGTGAGACTGGTCCTTGATTATGCTACTGGCCTTGCCGAGGCAGCGTGAGGTGTAGATGGAGTCCATGGGAGGGAGGTCAGTTTGCATGATGGTCTGGGCTGCGTCCACAATTCTCTGCAATTTCTTGCGTGTCGTGGATGGAGCTGTTCCCAAACCAATCTGCAATGCATCCCGATAAAATGCTTTTAACGGCGCATCTGTAGAAGTTGGTAAGAGTTGCAGGGGACATGCGGACAGGGATCAGAGCGCGCACCTTGACCCAATAGGATCGTCCACGGAGCATAAAACCAGATGGTGCGTCAGAGAGAACACTCCTTGTTGCTAAAGTCTCTTTTATTTAAATTACGTTTCATAAGATTGGTGAATTCGAGCATTGCTTATTACAAAGGGCAGCACGATGGCGCAGCGGTAGAGTTGCTGCCTTACAGCGCTTGCAGCGCCAGGGACCCAGGTTCGATCCAGACTACGGGGGCTGCGTGGGTTTTCTACGAGATCTTCGGTTTCCTCCCACACTCCACAAAGATGTACTGGTCTGTAGGTGGTAGTCCAGAACCAGGGGCCACAGTTTAAGAATAAGGGGTAAGCCATTTAGAACGGAGACGAGGAAACACTTTTTCTCACAGAGAGTGGCGAGTCTGTGGAATTCTCAGCCTCAGAGGGCGGTGGAGGCAGGTTCTCTGGATACTTTCATGAGAGAGCTAGAGCGGGTTCTTAAAGATAGCGGAGTCAGGGCATATGGGGAGAAGGCAGGAACGGGGTACTGATTGGGGATGATCAGCCATGATCACATTGAATGGCGGTGCTGGCTCGAAGGGCCGAATGGCCTACTCCTGCACCTATTGACTATTGTCTATTGTCTTGGTGTATGTGTAAAAAAATGTCCCTAGTGTGTGTAGGATAGTGTTAATGTGCGGGGATCGCTGGTCGGTGCGGACGGTGGGCCGAAGGGCCTGTTTTCGCGCTGTATCTCTGAACTAAGGTAATAAAAATGAACTAAACTAATTAGCCACAAATGGTGCCTGAAATATGTTAGATTACGTAAGACGAACCACAATTTCTAACAGGAAATTCGAAAGGTCTTAACTAGACCCTGAGAAAACTATTTTAATTACAAGCAGTTTTATTGCAACGTTAAAATCGCTTCAGAAACTTGAACAACTTTTTACGGCAATGAAATACTAATGAATACCAAACGTTGCCAGCAGTCATTGGATACTTAAGAGATCGGGATGGCGGGACTAACACATGACGAAAGAATGGGGTCGACTGGGTTTGTATTCACTGGAATTTAGATAGGATGAGAGGGGATCTTATAGAAACATTTACAATTCGTAAAGGAATGGACAGGCTAGATGCAGGAAAAATGTTCCCGATGTCGGGGGAGTCCAGAACCAGGGGTCACACGGTTTAAGAATAAGGGGTAGGCCATTTAGGACTGAGATGAGGAAAAAAGTTTTGACCCAGAGTTGTGAATCTGTGGAATTCTCTGCCACAGAAGGCAGTGGAGGCCAATACACTGGATGTTTTCAAAAGAGCTTTAGATATAGCTCTTAGTCAATAGACAATAGACAATAGGTGCAGGAGTAGGCCATTTGGCCCTTCGAGCCAGCATGGCCATTCAATGTGATCATGGCTGATCATCCCCAATCAGTACCCAGTACCTCAGAAGAATGGGCTCCCGCAAGGGTCAGTTTTAGCCCCAACCTTGTTCAACCTTTACACAAATGACCTACCCACCACCAAATCCCGCAAATTCATCTATGCAGATGACATCTGTTTGGCCTTCCAAACACCAGATTTTGATACATTGGAACAGGTTCTCAATGAAGACCTTGCTAAACTAGACGAGTACTGCAAAACCTGGCGCCTAAAACCAAGCCCAGAAAAAACGGTCTCCAGTGTGTTCCACCTCCATAATGCAGAAGCCACAAGAGAACCAAACATCTATTTGAGCAGGACCAAACTGAAGTATGCCCGCACTCCAACCTACCTCGGAGTGACCCTTGACAGGACCCTATCCTTCAAGGAACATCTCAAAAGAACAGCAGCTAAGGTGAAGTCCAGAAACAATCTCCTCAGTAAGCTTGTTGGCTCAAAGTGGGGGGCAGCAGCCCCCACACTGCGCATTTCAGCACTAGCCCTTGCATTTTCTTCAGCCGAATATTGCGCCCCTGTTTGGTCCAGGTCAGTCGACACACACCATGTGGACACCCAATTGAACTCAACAATGAGGATCATCACCGGAACAATCCGCTCAATACCACTCCCCTGGCCCCCTGTCCTATCCAATATAGCCCCTCCACACATCCAGCGAGTAGCCCTCACTCAAATGATGCTCCAAAAGACCAAAAACTCCCCTCATCTGCCAATTCACATGGACATCTTCAACCCACCCACTGCTCGACTTCCATCTAGACGACCAATTTGGAAGAACCCACCACCAGCTGATTTCACCACCCAATCAGCTTGGAAAAAGGAATGGGAGTCCAAGGACGTCCCAAATAAACATCTGGTGTCAGACCCAACCCTACCGGTCCCTGGCACCAATCTCCCAAGGAAGCAGTGAACGACGCTGAATAGATTCAGGACTGGACATGGCCCCTGCTTGGCCAGCCTTCACAAATGGGGCAGCAGCCCAACCCCACGGTGTGCTTGTGGAGAGCAGCAAACAATGCAACACATCATTGAAGCATGCCCTCAAAAAAGACTTAAAGGAGGACTTGTCACCCTTCATACAGCAGATCAAGAGGCAACTGCTTGGCTAAAGGACTTTGCATTCGCTAAATAAAAAACCCCGTTCCTGCCTTCTCCCCATATCCCTTAATTCCACTATCCCTTAGAGCTCTATCTAATTCACTGGCCAATTCCCTGGATGTATTCAAGAGAGAGTTAGATTTAGTTCTTGGGGCTAAAGGAATCAAGGGATAAGGGGAGAAAGCAGGAACGGGGTACTGATTTTGGATGATCAGCTATGATCATATTGAATGGCTTGAAGGGCCGAATGGCCCACTCCTGCACCTATTTCGTATGTTTCTCTCTGATGTAAACATTTGAAAATGTTACAGGTTTGGAGATCTATGTTTCGACCTCCACGGGGTTTTTCCATTGAGCAGTAGATCCTCTGTGAGAATAGATCCATCTTTCTGTCTGACCAATCTCCAGCTCTAAGTAGCAATGTTACAAAATTTTGAGATTTTAAAAATAAAGTCTGCAATTTATCCCATCAGATAAAGCATAAAAAGAAGTTTAATTTGACACCTAATTCACTTTCATATCTTCAGCATTAAAAAAGTTATGGCCATTTTCATACTCGGAAATTAGCATCTTGTTCCCTATTGCTTTTCCATTGACTTAACACAAAAGCTGTGATCGAGGACAGTTAAAAGCCCATAACTTTCTTAAAAATTAAGATAACTGAAAGAAATTTTCAGTTATTATAGATTGAAGCATTCTGAAACAAATATGAAACAATCTTACTTAGAAGACATGAAAGTAAAGCATATAATTAGTTAGTTACCTAATTGTAGCTAATTACAAAATTCAATTACTAGATCTAAACATCTATCAATTTCTTAAGAATAGATTAACATTTTTAAATAGCCTAAGTGTCCAAATAACATTCACACAATAATTCACAATATAACATAATTTTTAAATCTCATTTTCATGAATTTACAGGCCAAATGGAAGGAATTGAATGTTTAATACCTGTAAATTAATGGGCATTTAAATCATCTTGTGAGTGAGGATTTCTGGAACGTGATCATTTGGAACGTTCATTTGCGGTGAATTTAACCCCGTATTGGCATGAAAAATACTGCCGTTAGTTCAGGGAATAAAATCACCGTTTCGCATGAAAAAATGTGAATTAAAGGCTTCTTAAGAAGCACTTTTATACATTTAAAGAAACCACTTTCGTTTACCTGTCCCGTACGTAAAATCCGTCCCCGTTATCGGCGTTGACGCTTCAGGAGCTGCTTTTAAAATTACTCTAGCGCTGACATTGACGATTTAATAAAAATAAAAAATACACAAAACGGCACTAGGAACGATTCTTCAGCCAACGCTTGTACTCCAACAAAATATTAACCAGGACAAGGGAGGAGAAACCCGCGTTTTAACCCCGCCCCCCTTAAAGGCGCCAAAATTGCGCACACGGCCAGTGGCAGAATTACAGCGCGACTGAAGGTAAGTTTTGTAACATACCTACTCTAAGCTGTCATCTTCCTTGCTATCCACAACAACCCCAAGTTTCACGCAAACTTACTCATCAAATTTTCAAACTGCCCTGGACAACTAAAACCGCAACCTGCACACACAAACTCCGTACAGACAGCACCCGTGGCCAGGATCGAACCCGGGTCTACCCCCGCGCCACCGTGCCACCTCAATGCCCACGCGTTGGAGCTTCACTGCTAGTATAATTTTAAAAAGAGCATAGGGAGGAACAGTCTGAAGAAGGGGTCTCGACCCGAAACGTCACCCAGTCCTTCTCTCCAGAGATGTTGCCTGACCCGCTGAGTTAATCAAGCTTTTACTCAAGTAACTCCGTGCAGGTTTGTAGGTTAACTGGCTTCGGTAAAATTGTTAAATGGGCTCTAATGTGTAGGATAGTACTAGTATACGGGGTGATCACTGGTCGGCGCGGACTCGGTGGGCCGAAGGGCCTGTTACCACTCTGTCTCCCTAAAGCCTAAAGTATAAAGAATCTACAACCACATTCTTTTTACACAGGGCGGCATGGTGGCGCAGCGGTAGAGTTGCTGCCTCACAGCGCCAGAGACCCGGGTTCCATCCTGACTACGGGTGCTGTCTGTACGGAGTTTGTACCTTCTCCCCGTGGGTTTTCTCTGAGATCTTCGGTCTCCTCCCACACTCCAAAGAGGTGCCGATTTGTAGGTTAATTGGCTTGGTGTAAGTGTAAATTGTCCCCTAGTGTGTGTAGGATAATGTTAATGAGCGGGGATCGCTGGTCGGCGCGGACTCGGTGGGCCGAAGGCCCTGTTTCCGCGCTGTATCTCTAAACTAAACAAACAAAACTAAACTAAAAATCCGGAGATGCTGCCCGTCCCGCTGAGTTACTCCAGCTTTACACAATAGACAACAGGGTGCAGGAGTAGGCCATTCGGCCCTTCGAGCCAGCACCGCCATTCAATGTGATCATGGTTGATCATCCACAATCAGTACCCCGTTCCTGCCTTCTCCCCATATCCCCAGACTCCGCTATCTTTAAGAGCCCTATCTAGCTCTCTCTTGAAAGCATCCAGAGAACCCGCCTCCACCGCCCTCTGAGGCAGAGAATTCCACAGACTCACCACTCTCTGTGAGAAAAAGTGTTTCCTCGTCTCCGTTCTAAATGGCTTACTCATTATTCTTAAACTGTGGCCCCTGGTTCTGGACTCCCCCAACATTCTGTGTCTATTTCCCATAATAAGAAAAAAAATCTCTTCCCTGTCCCTACTTTTTCCTTGATTTTTCCTTTACAGAACAATTATCCGGAATTATTCCCGTTTCCCACTTTCGCAGATAAATGCAAAGAGGCCAGACACTTGTGAGTCTGACTTTTGGCAAACGGGAGTGTCGGAGCGTGGATCTGAGGCAGGGCCTGGCCTCGGGGAATGTTCTGATCTGATTTCCAGTGCGATTGCACAGTGTGGTCTTAAAAACCCCAGCCAAGCAACAGTCAGTGCTACACAAAACAAGGTCACGCTGCCTCACAAACCAGGCCTGTCCCAGAAAAAGCAGACATTCGCAGGAAAGAACAAAGAGGCAGCGATCCTGGGAGCGTTTGCCAATCATTACTTAAGACTTGTGTGTGTGTGTGTGTGTGTGTGTGTGTGTGTGTGTGTGTGTGTGGACGAGCAGTTTTAATGCCTGCGATCAGGTTTTGAAGATCCAGATGTCTGTTGATTCATCGCCCGGCCTTTGTTTCCCTGTATCAACAACCCAATCTGTGGATTCTAGTCAAATGCAAACCCAGACATATGCTGGGTCTTATCACGCCTGTCCCCTCTCAGAGCGTTTTCCCCAAGTAAAAAGTGCTGGAGGAAATCGGCAGGCCAGGCAGCATCTCAATAGACAATAGACAATAGACAATAGGAGCAGGAGAAGGCCATTTGGCCCTTCGAGCCAGCACCGCCATTCAATGTGATCATGGCTGATCATCCCCAATCAGTACCCCGTTCCTGCCTTCTCCCCATATCCCCTGACTCCGCTATTTTTAAGAGCCCTATCTAGCTCTCTCTTGAAAGTATCCAGAGAACCTGCCTCCACCTCCCTCTGAGGCAGAGAATTCCACACTCACAACTCTCCGTGAGAAAAAGTGTTTCCTTATCTCCGTTCTAAATGGCTTACTCCTTATTCTTAAACTGTGGCCCCTGGTTCTGGACTCCCCCCAACATCGGGAACATGTTTCCTGCCTCTAGTGTGTCCACCCCTTAACAATCTTATATGTTTCAATGAGAAATCCTCTCATCCTTCTAAACTCCAGAGTGTACAAACCCAGCTGCTCCATTCTCTCAGCATATGACATTCCCGCCATCCCGGGAATTAACCTTGTAAACCTACGCTGCATTCCCTCAATAGCAAGAATGTCCTTCCTCAAATTAGGGGATCAAAACTGCACACAATACTCCAGGTGTGGTCTCACTAGGGCTCTGTACAGAGATCTTCGGTCTCCTCCCGCACTCCAAAGACCTACAGGTTTGTAGGTTAATTGGCTTGGTGTATGTAAAAATTGTCCCTAGTGGGTGTAGGATAGTGTTTGTGTGCGGGGATCGCTGGCCGGCTCGGACCCGGTGGGCCGAAAGGGCCTGTTTCCGCGCTGCATCTCTGGACTAAACAAAAAGCTTTTCACTGTACCTCGGTACGCGCGACAATAAACCAAACTGGAACTGAACTGAAATTAAACTTCACAGCATCGAGGAAGCACCAGTGTGGGATATAGCGAAGATCAAGGAGGCGAGCTGTTACTTTCCCAGGATAATAGATGTGGCTTTGACAGCACCCCTCCTTCTGAGATCAAAGACAGGGACTGCGGAGGAGGGAAGAGGTGGCCAAGTCCCACGGTGGGGAACGTTGACCCAGAGACGTCGAACTTGGAAGCTGAGTGTGTACTAAATGAACCGCGCTGACATTAGACCCGTGTGGAAAGTGATCTCAGAGGGTGTCAACTGCAAAGGGAGGACATCCAAAACGACCGCTCCCCGAACTAACTGAAACGCAAAATTTAAAAAAAGTTTATGATAACAGAATATGGTTAATGGGCGGACACAAAAAGCTGCAGTACATACCTCAGCGGGACAGGGCGGCATCTCTGCAGTTGTACAGGGCCCCTAGTGAGACCACACCTGGAGTATTGTGTGCAGTTTTGGTCCCCTAATTTGAGGAAGGACATTCTTACTATTGAGGGAGTGCAGCGTAGGTTTACAAGGTTAATTCCCGGGATGGCGGGACTGTCATATGCTGAGAGAATGGAGCGGCTGGGCTTGCACACTCTGGTGTTTAGAAGGATGAGGGGGATCTCATTGAAACATATAAGATTATTAAGGGTTTGGACATGCTAGAGGCAGGAAACATGTTCCCAATGTTGGGGGGAGTCCAGAACCAGGGGCCACAGTTTAAGAATAATGGGTAAGTCATTTAGAACGGAGACGAGGAAACACTTTTTTACACAGAGAGTTGTGAGTCTGTGGAATTCTCTGCCTCAGAGGGTGGTGGAGGCAGGTTCTCTGGATACTTTCAAGAGAGAGCTAGAAAGGGCTCTTAAAGATAGCGGAGTCCGGGGATATGGGGAGAAGGCAGGAACGGGGTACTGATTGGGGATGATCAGCCATGATCACATTGAATGGCGGTGCTGGCTCGAAGGGCCGAATGGCCTACTCCTGCACCTATTGCCTATTGTCTATTGTCTACTGTCTCTGGAGAGAAGGAACGGGTGATGTTTCGTGTCGAGACCCTTCTTCAGACTGAGAGTTAGTGGAGAGGGAATCATAGAGATGGGCAAGGGTTCGGTGTGAAAAGGACTGATCAAAGGGGACATTGCTCAGGGAATATGTAGAACGCCCCAAACTCACCTGGGCGTGCTAACTAGTCAGCAGAAAGACTGTACATGATTAACATCGAGCCATTCACAGTGTACAGATACATGATAAATGGTCAGAAAGATGGAAAAGAGAGGTGGGGACGGTTCACCCATTCATAAGTTGATAAGTGATAGGAGGAGAATTAGGACATTCAGCCCATCGAGACTCTCCCACTATTGGGAAACTAGTGGATAAGAGCCAGTGGCACAAGTGCAGGCAGGTGGCACAGGTGTAGATAGGACATGTCGGTTCGCAAGTTGGGACAGGTTGGTCGGCAGGTTGGGCCGAAGGGCCTGTTTCCACGCTGTGTGACTCTACGACTCTGTGACCACTACTGCATCTTTAGTTTAGTCTAGTTTAGAGGTACAGCGAGGAAACAGGCCCTTCAGCCCACCGGGTCCGTGCTGACCAGCGATCCCCGCACATTAACACTACCCTGCTCGCACTTGGGACAATTTACATTTATACCAAGCCAGTTAACCTACAAACCTGGGCGTCTTTGGAGTGTGGGAGGAAACTGGACATCTCGGAGAAAACCAACGCAGGTCACGGGGAGAACGTACAAACTCCGTACAGGCAGCACCCGTAGTCGGGATCGAACCCGGGTTGGTGCTGCAAGCGCTGTAAGGTGGCAACTCTACCGCTGCGCCAATGTGACTGCCCCAGTATCTGCCTCCACCAACACCCCTGCCAGGTGAGCCTCTGTGCCCTCTTTACTGTAGCTCCACAGAGAGGCAAAGGACGCCCTAATCACAGAGGCAGCGTGAAAATAGGTTGGGGAGAAGGCGGGAGAATGGGGCTGAGAGGGAAAGATAGATCAGCCATGATTGAATGGCGGAGTAGACTTGATGGGCTGAACGGCCTACAGTAATTTGGCACCTACGACTTACGAACGTATGAGCTTACGGCTCCACACCATCTCATGCCCAGAGTAGGGGAATCAAGGCCTAGAGGACATAGGTTCAAAACATTAGGTGAAGGGGAAAAGATTTAATAGGAATCTGAGGGGTAACTTTTTCACACAAAGGGGTGGTGGGTGTATGGAACGAGCTGCCAGAGGAGGTAGCTGAGGCTGGGACTATCCCAGCGTTTAAGAAACAGTTAGACAGGTGCATGGATAGGACAGGTTTGGAGGGATATGGACCAAATGCAGGCAGGTGGGACTAGTGTAGCTGGGACATTGTTGGCTGGTGTGGGCGAGTTGGGCCGAAGGGCCTGTTTCCACACTGTGTCACTCTATAACCTGAGCATAACTCTCTTTCTCTCTGCACGTATGCTGCTGAATGACATTGTAGACTCGATGGGCCAAATGGCCTCATTATTTCAATCCACAGATATTTGAAATATCAGAGAGCTATGAATTTGGCAGCAGGATTGTTCGTTGAATCTCTCTTGCAGGCATCGTGCTGTGGGATGGGTTTGTGCACAGCTCAAATGACAAGCAGATTCAATCCAAATTCTTCAGCGAACACTTCTGTTTGACCTGGCTTGTACGTTATAAAGAATTTCCCAGATGTACATGCTAGTGAACAATGCCAAATTAGAGTCATAGTGATACATCGTGGAAACAGGCCCTTCAGCCCAACTCGCCCACACCGGCCAACAATGTCCCAGCTACACTAGTCCCACCTGCCTGCGTTTGGCCCATATTCCTCCAAAGCCCTAACCTATCCATGTACCTGTCCAACTGTTCCTTAAACGTTCCAATAGTCCCAGCCTCAATACCTCCTCTGGCAGCTCGTTCCCTACACCCACCTACACTGTGTGAAAAATTCACCCCTCAGGTTCCTATCATAGTCATGGAGTGATACAGTGTGGAAACAGGCTCTTTAGCTCAACTTGTCCACACCGGCCAACAATGTCCCATCTACCCTAGTCCCACTTGCCTGCGCTTGGTCCATAACCCTCCAATCCCTGCACCTCCAACCTGTGTCCTCTGGTCCTTGATTCCCCAACTCTGGGCAAGAGACCTTATGCGTCTACTGATCTATTCCTGTCATGATTTTGTACACTTCTAGAAGATCACTCCTCACCCACAGAATTAGGACATTCAGCCCATCGAGACTCTCCCACTATTGGGAAACTAGTGGATAAGAGCTAGTGGCACAAGTGCAGGCAGGTGGCACAGGTGTAGATAGGACATGTTGGTCGGCAAGTTGGGACAGGTTGGTCGGCAAGTTGGGCCGAAGGGCCTGTTTCCACGCTGTGTGACTCTACGACTCTGTGACCACTACTGTATCTTTAGTTTACTCCCTAACTTCCTAACTTCCACCAACATGTCTCCTGCTGCACCAGAGGACCAAACACCCTCGACCACTGCTACACCACCATCAAGAATGCCTATCGTTCTATCCCTCGCCCTCACTTCGGTAAATCCGATCATACCGCGATGCTGCTTCTTCCTGCCTACAGGCAGCAATTAAAGAGCGCACCCCCAGAGGTGAGGACAGTACAGAGCTGGTCGGGGGAAGCAGAGGAACAACTCCAGGACTGTTTGGAGTCTGTAGACTGGGCAATGTTCAAGGACTTGGCAACGGACCTGAACGAATACGCCACAGTTGTTACAGACTTCATTAAGAAGTGTGTGGAGGACTGCATCCCCACCAAAACCTTCCGAGCGTTTCCCAATCAGAACCTTGGATGAACTTTGAGATCCGCACTCTTCTGAAGTCCAGACACCGGGCATTCATGTCTGATGATACAGTGGCCTACAAGAAGTCCAGATACGACCTTGGTAAGGCCATCAAAAAGGCCAAAAGGGACTTCTGCTCCAAACTGGAGGAAGAGACAGATGTTCGGTGGCTGTGGCAGGGCCTGAATGCAATCACCTCTTACAAGTCAAAATCAGGAGGCAGCTCGAATGTCGGCGAAACATCACTCCCTGATGAGCTCACGCTTCTACGCACGCTTTGATAGGGAGAACACCGATGTGCCTTGCCGAGCCCCCATTCGCTGTGATGGTATTTCAGTCACGTCAGGAAATCCTTCAGAGGGGTGAACCCTCGAAAAGCGCCTGGACCTGATGGTATACCTGGTCGTGTTCTAAAAACCTGTGCGGGCCAACTGGCTGGAGTTTTTACGGACATTTTCAACCTCTCACTTCTGAGGTCTGTTCCCACCTGCTTCAAAAGGGCATCAATTATACCAGTGCCCAAGAAGAGTAAGGTGACGTGCCTCAATGACTATCGACCAGTGGCACTAACGCCTGTGGTGATGAAGTGCTTTGAGAGGTTGATCATGACGCAGATCAACTCCTACCTCGACAAACCCTGGACCCACTGCAGTTCGCTTACCGCCACAACAGATCAACGGTGGATGCGATCTCGCTGGCCCTCCACTCCGCTCTAGACCACTTGGACAACAAAAACTCATATGTCAGGCTGTTATTCATCGATTACAGCTCGGCATTTAATACAATCATCCCCTCCAAGCTGGTTACCAAACTCGCAGAACTGGGTCTCTGCGCATCCCTCTGCAATTGGATCCTCGACTTCCTCACTCTCAGACCACAGTCTGTTCGTATTGGTGGAAATGTGTCAGCCTCAATATGAATCAGCACAGGAGCACCTCAAGGCTGCGTGCTCAGCCCATATAACCATATAAACCATATAACCATAACAGCACGGAAACAGGCCATCTCGGCCCTTCAAGTCCGTGCCGAACATTAAATTTTTTTTTTTTTTTTTTTAAATTAAAAATAAAATACTTCCCCCTAGTCCCATCTACCTGCACTCAGACCATAACCCTCCATTCCTTTCCCGTCCATATACCATCCAATCTATTTTTAAAGGATAACATCGAACCTGCCTCCACCACTTCCACTGGAAGCTCATTCCACACAG
>JAXLNO010001920.1:0-32008 GCA_038087875.1 Malacoraja senta | reverse complement strand
GTATACATCAAAGTCAAAAAGTTATTGGAGGGAATTAAGTGTTCTTATTGCTGACGGGAAGAAACTTTTTAAAGCGGGTGGATTTTGTAGCAAGTGACCTAAGGCGCCTCCCTGAAGGGAGAGACTGGAAAAGGTGGTTTGCTGGATGGGAGGGGTCCGAGATGATCTTTGTTGCCCGTTTTGAGGTACGTTGGAGGTAAATGGAATGGATTGAGGGGAGGGGAGAGTTGATGATCCTAGAGGCCTTGGAGACAATGCGCTGTATTCTGTGTAGTGAGTGACTGTCAGTGTTTCCGTACCAGACTGTGATTGAGGAGGTGATGATGCTTTCAATGATGGATTGATAGAAGCGTACCAGGAGGTGTTTGTGGACTCTGAACTTCTTGAGCTGTCTGAGGAAGTATAGGCATTGTTGTCCTTTCTTAATGATGTGGTCAGCATTGATGTGCCATTTTAGATTATTGCAGATATAGGTCCCCAGAAACTTAAATAAGTTTATATAAGTATTCAGACCCTTTACTCAGTACTTTGTTGAGGTATGACGCTACAAGCTTGGCACACCTGTATTTGGGTAATTTCTTCCATTCTTCTCTGCAGATCCTCTCAAGCTCTGTCAGGTTGGATGGGGAGCGTCGATGCACAGCTATTTTCAGGTCCTTCCAGAGATGTTCGATCGGGTTCAAGTCCGGGCTCTGGCTGGGCCACTCAAGGACATTCGCAGACTTGTCACAAAGCCACTCCTGCGTTGTCTTGGCTGTGTGCTTAGGGTCGTTGTCCTGTAGGAAGGTGAACCTCCGCCCCAGTCTGAGGTCCTGAATGCTCTGGAGCAGGTTTTCATCAATGATCTCTCTGTACCTTGCTCTGTTCATCTTTCCCTCGATCCTGACTAGTCTCCCAGTTCCTGCCGCTGAAAAACATCCCCACAGCATGCTGCCGCCACCATGCTTCACCGTAGACCAGGTGATGAGCGGTGCCTGGTTTCGTCCAGACGTGATGCTTGGCATTCAGGCCAAAGAGTTCAATCTTGGTTTCATCAGACCAGAGAATCTTATTTAGGTGCCTTTTGGCAAACTCCAAGCGGGCTGTCATGTGCCTTTTACTGAGGAGTGGCTTCTGCCTGGCCACTTTAACATAAAGGGCTGATTGGTGGAGCTGCAGATATAGTTGTCATTCTGGAAGATTCTCCCATCTCCACAGAAGAACTCTGGGGCTCTGTCAGAGCGAAGTCAAAGTCAAAGTCAAAGCTCGAATTGACGAAGAAGCCATGAGAGACTTGGGTGGTCCCATAACTGTAGCTGAGGTCCAAGCAGCCATCACATCGCTGCAAAGCGGAAAGTCACCCGGCCCTGACGGCTTCTCTGTAGAATATTACAAAGCTTTCTCTGACCTCCTCGCACCAGTCCTGAGAGATATGTACAATGAGGCGTTTTTACATCGTCGCCTACCGCCCACCTTGTCGTGGGCTACTATCTCCCTAATTCTTAAAAAGGAGAAAGATCCCCTGCTTTGTGGTAGCTATAGACCAATCTCACTCCTGAATGTGGACCTCAAAATCCTTTCTAAAGCCCTTGCGCTTCGTCTTCAACGAGTGATGCCCTCTATTATCTCGTTGGATCAAACAGGGTTTGTACCTGGCCGACAGTCTTCCCATAATACTAGGCGTCTCCTTAACATCATTCACTCTTCGAGTAATGAGACCCCGGAGATGGTGGTCTCCCTCGATGCCGAAAAGGCCTTCGACAGGGTCGAGTGGAGGTACCTATATGAAGCGATGGATAGGTTTGGCCTCGGTAACAGTTTTATTCTCTGGGTGAGCCTATTATATTCGTCCCCGGTGGCCTCAGTACAAACAAACGACATACTGTCGCCCCACTTCACACTTCAGAGAGGTACCAGACAGGGTTGCCCGTTATCTCCACTCTTGTTTGATGTCGCGATAGAACCCCTGGCGATCTGGTTACGCGCAGAGAAGGGCTTTGAAGGTATTACACGGTTTGACACAACTCATAAAGTCTCATTGTATGCGGATGACCTGCTCCTGTACATCTCGAACCCAGTCAGTTCTCTCCCTGTGATTATGAATATTTTAGAACGGTTTGGTGCATATTCTGGTTATAAACTTAACTACCAAAAGAGTGAGCTACTACCGATTAACTTACCGGCTAAGCAGCTCCATCGCTCTTTAACCTCATTCAAAAGGGCAGAGGATGGGTTTCGCTATCTCGCCGTTTTTATCACAATACCCTTATCTGATATGTTCCGCACTAACTTTTTGCCTCTGGTTGAGAAAGCCGAAAAAGATTTTGATCGCTGGTCAGTCTTACCGCTATCCCTCGTGGGCCGGATAAATCTGGTTAAGATGGTTGTCCTACCCAAATTCCTGTATCTTTTCCAGCATGTCCCCATACTTATCACCAAATCTTTTTTTGACAAATTAGAAAGGACAATATCTAAATTCTTATGGGGTAGCAAACCGGTCAGAATCCAAAAGGCGATACTGCAGTCGCCTAAGAGTGATGGCGGTTTGGCCCTCCCTGATTTTAGGCGATACTACTGGGCAGCTAACTTGCAAAAACTCCTGTATTGGATGAATGATGATTGCGAGCACCCACCGATCTGGGTATATATGGAAAAAGCGAGTTCACGTCTCCCGTTGCGGTCTGTCCTATGCTCCCAACTCCCCCTTTCTATAACATCTGTGGGTGCAGGCCCAATTGTGTCCCTTTCGCTCAAGATATGGAGTCAATTTAGGAAAAACCTCGGTTTACAGGGTCCTTCCATCTTGACCCCACTGCTTAAAAATCACATTTTTAAACCTTCAAGTATAGACCACGCATTTAAAACCTGGCATAGTAATGGCATCAGTAGTATTAAAAACCTATATAAGGATGGCATCTTCTCATCTTTCGTGGAGCTCTGGTCTAACTACAACCTCCCAAACTCCCACCTTTTTCGGTTTTTCCAGATTAGGGATTTTGTGAAGAAGACATTTCCCTACTTCCCAAATCACCCTCCTGAAACCCTGACTGATATCATCTTAGCTTTAGACCCCAATCGGAAGAAATGCATCTCTATTTTGTATAATTTGCTAGGGTCGGTTTTATTGAAACCTCATACCTCATTAAAAGCTGCGTGGGAGGGAGAGCTGAATACGCAATTAACAGACCAGCAATGGGACTCTGCCTTGGATTTGACCCACTCTTCTTCCATATGCGCTCGTCATGGCCTAATCCAATGCAAAGTCCTTTACAAAGTCCACTATACAAATGCAAGATGAGCTAGAATGTACCCAGCTGTTAATGACACCTGTAACAGATGTAGTCAATCTCCTGACAACCATAGCCACATGTTTTGGTCTTGCCCTAAGCTAGCAGCCTTTTGGAGGAGTGCTTTTGAATTGATAAGCAGAGCTTATGACCAGACTATTCTTCCAAATCCAATGTCAGCTATTTTCGGTACCCCTCCCAATACCAACCTCTCTGTTGCGGTGAAACGGGTCCTAGCTTTTACAACCTTGTTAGCCCGGAGACTGATCTTGCTTAGTTGGAGGCTTACCTGTCCCCCGACACACGCCCGTTGGATTAAGGAGGTGATTTACAATCTGAAACTTGAAAAACTTAGGTTCTCTCTCAAAGGCTCTACCAAGACATTCCTAGATACATGGAACCCTTTCTTTGAACTGGTTAACTCTCTTACCTTGTCCCCGGACTCGGTAGAGGACTGAGTGTTCTCCATCATCGTTTTGTTCTACAGCAGCTGCTTTCCCCTTAATCTCCCCCTCCCTACAATTGTTTATTTAGATATATATGTATATATATATATATATATATATATATATATTTTTTTTTTTTTATTTTTTATTTTTTATTTTGTCTATTTTTATTTTTATATAGCACATTTTGTTTCGTCTATTCTACCATTTGTGTGTGGATGTGTACGTATGTGAGTGTTGTTTGTCCCTGTTTGGCTCTGACCTGAATTGGGTGGGTTGAAGGTGGGTAAGGGTAAGGGTTTTGAGGATCGCTTACATACTGTTGTACAATTATGCCTTGATTATTACTGTCTGTTATTATTGTATGTATGTAAATTGCCGAGAAATTCAAATAAAAAGATTAAATTCAAAGTCAAAGTCAAAGTCAATGTTATTCTTCACATACGCCCGAAGGTGCAGTGATATGAATTTGCCAGCAGCGATACACTTAAAAAGAACACACAATACACAATCAGATTTAACACAAACATCATTCTTCACTGTGGTGGAAGGCACAAAGTTCTGTCAGTCCTCCTCCTTTGTTCATCTGTGGTTGGGGCCATGAACCCTCCGCAGTCGCTGCTACGGACGGCCGGATATACAGGCCCTCTCGACGGGATGATCCAAACTCTGACTTCGGGACGCGGCTTCAGGATGTTATAGGCCGCAGGCCAGTGGTCGGAGCTCATCCCCAGCAAGGGATCCCTGGGAAGTCCACGCCACGCCCGCAGCTAGAAGCTCCGCAGACCACAGCCCCATGATGCCAAAGTCACCAGGCCAGTGATCGGAGCACTCCTCTCTGGCGACCCCCGGCAAGGGTTCGCCCGCTCCGCGATGGAAAAGTCCACGCTGCGCCTGCTGCTGATGCTCCGGGCCCGACTCTGGGAAAGGCCACACCAATCCGTGCTGAGGGAGGCGACATGGAAAAAGTCACTTCTCCGTCGAGGAGGCGACCAAAAGTGGTTTCCTCCTTTCCCCCTTTCCCCCCCCCCACCACCCCCCACACAAGACACACCGAGAGACACCTAAACTAACATTAGCGCACCATATAAATAAAAAAAGTAAAAATAACGAACACGCTGCTGGTCCATCACGTTCTTGGTCACCTCCCTGACCAAGGCCCTTCTCCCCCGATTGCTCAGTTTGGCCAGGCAGCCAGCTCTAGGAACAGTCCTGGTGGTTTCAAAGTTCTTCCATTTAAGCATGACAGAGGCCACTGTGCTCTTCAGGACCTGCAATGCTGCAGAAATTGTTTTATACCCTTCACCAGATCTGTGTCTCAACACAATCCCGTCTCAGAGGTCTAGGGACAATTCCTTCGTCTTCATGGCTTGGTTTTTGCTCTGACATGCACTGTCAACTGTGGGACCTTATATAGACAGGTGTTTGCCTTTCCAAATCATGTCCAATCAATTTAATTTACCGCTGCTGGACTCGATTGGAGTTGTTGAAACATCTCGTGGATAATCAATGGAAACAGAATGAACCAAAGCTCAATTTTGAGTGTCATAGCAAGGGGTTTGAATACTTATGTAAATGTGATATTTCAATTTTTCAAAATTACTTTGCAAAAATTTCTAAACACCTGTTTTCGCTTTTATATTATGTGGTATTGTGTGTAGATGGATGATAATAAAAATTAATTTAATCCATTTTAAAATAAGGCTGTAACGTAACAAAATGTGGAGAAAGTGAAGGGGTCTGAATACTTTCTGAATGCACAGTAGGTTCAAGGTGAAGGGGAAAAGATTTAATAGGAACCCGAGGGGTAACTTTTTCACACAAAGGATGGTCTTCTTCTTGCGTGTAGCATGCACAGCCTGTGGGACAACTTGTTCTATTTGATCTTATTTGATTGTGCACGCCAGGTTGATTGCAAGCGTTGAAACAGGGTTGAAGGTTGCAATCTCCCACCCCAACAAAGGGTGGTGGGTGTATGGAACAAACTGCCAGAGGAGGTAGTTGAGGCTGGGACTATCCCAAAGTTTAAGGAACAGTTAGACAGGTACATGGATTAGAACAGGTTTGGAGGGATGTGGACCAAGCGCAGGCAGGTGGGACTAGTGTAGCTGGGACACATTGGCTGGTGTGAGCAAGTTGGGCCGAAGGGCCTGTTTCCACACTGTATCACTCTATGAGCCAATGACCACAGAAACCAGAGAGTCCCTGCATGTAGAGTGTTGGTGAGGATGCTGGAAGACGGGGATCTGTGGATATATTGTACACATCAGATGGACAAACTGTGCCTGGGGAATGGGGTCTGGCCACCACCCCTGGAGGAATCACTTGGAATGTAACATAATCTTAAATAGAATGGTAAGTGAGGAGTCAAGTCAAGAGTGTTTTATTGCCATATGTCCCAGATAGAACAATCACATTCTTACTTGTAGCAGCACAACACAATATGTAAACATGGTGCACTGGAAACAATATAACAAACGGGAGAGAAAAAAAGTTCAGCGTGTGTATAAATATACCTACTCACATATACACATATATACAGATCTTATCAATATAAATATTTATATACATGCACGCACACATACGTACACATAAAGAAACAAACAAATGATAATAGTGCAATAATATCAATAATAGTTATTGTTAATCTTATAGTTAATAATAGATTGCTGCGTTTAGCGATACAGTGTGAAAACAGGCCATTCGGCCCACCGATTCTGCACCAACCAGTGATCACCCATACACATGTTTTATCCTACACATGAGGGACAATTTACAGAAGCCAATGAACCTACAAATCTGCACATCTTTGGAATGAGACCAGAGCACCCGGAGAAAACCCACAAGGTGACAAGAAAAAAATACAAACTCTGTACAGATAGCACCCGTAGTCAGGATCGAACCGGGATCTCTACCGCTGTGCCACCGTGCCACCCTGCGCTATATCACAGATGGACAGCTCTCACAACCATATAACCATATAACCATTACAGCACGGAAACAGGCCATCTCGGCCCTTCAAGTCCGTGCCGAACACTTTTTTTTTCCTTCTTTCTTCTTACTTCCCCTTAGTCCCATCAACCTGCACTCAGACCATAACCCTCCATTCCTTTCCCGTCCATATACCCATCCAATCTATTTTTAAAGGATAAAATTGAACCTGCCTCCACCACCACCACTGGAAGCTCATTCCACACAGCTACCACTCTCTGAGTAAAGAAGTTCCCCCTAATGTTACCCCTAAACTTCTGTACCTTAATTCTCAAGTCATGTCCCCTTGTTTGAATCTTCCCTACTCTCAATGGGAAAAGCTTATCCACGTCAACTCTGTCTAACCCGCTCATCATTTTAAAGACCTCTATCAAGCCCCCCCTTAACCTTCTGCGCTCCAAAGAATAAAGACCTAACTTGTTCAACCTTTCTCTGTAACTTAGTTGCTGAAACCCAGGCAACATTCTTGTAAATCTCCTCTGTACTCTCTCTATTTTGTTGACATCCTTCCTATAATTAGGCAACCAAAATTGTACTCCATACTCCAGAATTGGCCTCACCAATGCCTTGTACAATTTTAACATTACATCCCATCTTCCATATTCAATGCTCTGATTTATAAAGGCCAGCACACCAAAAGCTTTCTTTACCACCCTATCTACATGAGATTCCACCTTCAGGGAACTATGCACAGTTATTCCTAGATCCCTCTGTTCAACTGCATTCCTCAATTCGCTACCATTTACCATGTACATCCTATTTTGATTAGTCCTGCCAAGATGTAGCACCTCACATTTATCAGCATTAAACTCCATCTGCCATCTCTCAGCCCACTCTTCCAAATGGCCTAAATCTCTCTGTAGACTTTGAAAATCTACTTCATTATCCACAACACCACCTATCTTATTATCATCTGCATACTTACTAATCCAATTTTCCACACCATCATCCAGATCATTGATGTACATGACAAACAACAGTGGACCCAACACAAACCCCTGAGGCACCCCACTAGTCACCGGCCTCCAACCTGACAAACAGCCATCCACCATTACTCTCTGGCATCTCCCATTCAGCCACTGTTGAATCCATCTTGCTACTCCACCATTAATACCCAACAATTGAATCTTCTTAACCAACCTTCCATGAGGAACCTTGCCAAAGGCCTTACTGAAGTCCATATAGACAACATCCACTGCTTTACCCTCATCAATTTCCCTAGTAACCTCTTCGAAAAATTCAAGAAGATTAGTCAAACATGACCTTCCAGGCCCAAATCCATATTGACTGTTCCTAATCAGACCCTGCTTATCCAGATGCTTATATATATTATCTCTAAGTATCCTTTCCATTAATTTGCCCACCACTGACGTCAAACTAACAGGTCTATAATTGCTAGGTTTACTCTTAGAAACCTTTTTAAACAACGGAACAACATGCGCAGTACGCCAATCCTCCGGCACTATTCCCGTTTCTAATGACATTTGAAATATTTCTGTCATAGCACCTGCTATTTCGACACTAACCTCCCTCAATGTCCTAGGGAATATCCTATCAGGACCTGGAGACTTATCCGTTTTCATATTTTTCAAAAGTGTCCGCACCTCCTCTTCTTTGAATCTCATAGTTTCCATTGCTACTCTGCTTGTTTCCCTTACCTCACATAATTCCATATCCTTCTCCTTGGTGAATACCGAGGAAAAGAAATTGTTCAATATCTCCCCCATCTCTTTTGGCTCTGCAGATAGCTGTCCACTCTGACTCTCTAATGGACCAATTTTATTCCTTGTTATCCTTTTGCTATTAATATAGCTGTAGAAACCCTTTGGATTTACTTTCACCTTACTTGCCAAAGCAACCTCATATCTTCTTTTAGCTTTTCTAATTTCTTTCTTAATATTCTTTTTACATTCTTTATACTCCTCAAGCACCTCATTTACTCCATGCTGCCTATAATTATTGTAGATCTCTCTCTTTTTCCGAACCGTGTCCAATTTCCCTTGAAAACCATGGCTCTTTCCTTTCAACCGAACAGGGACATAAAGATTCTGTACTCTTAAAATTTCACCTTTAAATGCCCTCCATTTCTCTTCTACATCCTTCCCATAAAACAACATGTCCCAATTCACTCCTTTTAAATCCTTTCACATCTCCTCAAAGTTAGCCTTTCTCCAATCAAAAATCTCAACCCTAGGTCCAGTTCTGACCCTCTCCATAATTATATTGAAACTAATGGTATTGTGATCACTGGACCCAAAGTGCTCCCCAACGCATACCTCCGCCACCTGCCCCGTCTCATTTCCTAACAGGAGGTCCAGCACTGCCCCTTCTCTAGTAGGCACCTCTATGTATTGCTGCAAAAACCTATCCTGCACACATTTTACAAACTCCAAACCATCCAGCCCTTTTACAGAATGTGTTTCCCAGTCTATGTGTGGAAAATTGAAATCTCCCACAATCACTACCTTGTGCTTACTACTAATATCTGCTATCTCCTTACATATTTGCTCTTCCAATTCTCGCTCCCCATTTGGCGGTCTATAATACACCCCTATAAGTGTTGCTACACCTTTCCCATTTCTCAGTTCCACCCAAATAGCCTCCCTAGACGAGCCCTCTAATCTATCCTGCCAAAGCACTGCTGTAATATCTTCCTTGACAAGCAATGCAACACCCCCACCTCTTGCCCCTCCAATTCTATCACCCTGAAGCAACGAAATCCTGGAATATTTAGTTTCCAATCACAGCCCTCCTGCAACCATGTTTCACTGATCGCCACAACATCATACTTCCAGGTGTCAATCCAGGCTCTAAGCTCATCCACCTTTCTTACAATGCTCCTAGCATTAAAATATACACATTTAAAAATATATACACAAATCAGGATAATATTTCATTGGATTCCAAAGATTGAGAAATGAGGGGAATAGATTGGGTGAACGTGCAGAGTCTTTTACCCAGAGTCGGAGAATCAAGAACCAGAGGACATTCGTTTAAGGTGAGAGGAGCAAGATTTAATAGGAACCTGAGGGACATCTTTTCCACATGGAGGGCGGGAGGTGAGCTTGCCAGAGCAGGTAGTTGAGGCAGGTACTATAACAACATTTAAAAGACACTTGGACAGGTACATTGACAGGAGACGTTTGTAGGGAAACAGGCCAAATATGGGTGGGTGGGACGAGCGATGATCGGGGCATCTTGGTCAGCATGGCTGCGTTGGGCCAAAGGGCCTGTTTCCATGCTGTATGACTCTATGATTGAGAGGGGTTCAATGATAAGACGAGAACTGAAGGTGTAGAGAGGGAGAAGCTATTTCAGTCCGTCGGGGAGCTGGGAGCAGGGAGAAAATCTGAAGAAAGGTTTCGACCTGAAATGCTGGAATTTAGAAACTTACAAAATTCTTAAGGGGTTGGACAGGCTAGATGCAAGAAGATTGTTCCCGATGTTGGGGAAGTTCAGAACAAGGGGTCACAGTTTAAGGATAAGGGGGAAGTCTTTTAGGACTGAGATGAGAAAAAAAATTCACACAGAGAGTGGTGAATCTGTGGAATTTTACTTCGGAGTCACGTGAGTGACTACGTGAAGAACCCGCTCAGTGCGCAGGCGCGGCATTACGCCAGCAGTGCAACAGCGCCGGCAGCTGGAGGAAGGCTCTCCGGCTGCAGTTTAAAAAACGGACCGTTGGGTAAGTATACTGAACTAGTCTAACGGAGAAGGAGAGTCGTAGACTCTCCAAAAGAACTGCCCCCAGCTTAATTCCACCAGAGGAAGGGGGGCAGCAACAGGCGGCAGGAACGCTCATAGAGCGCTCCGCTATCCCCGAGACCGAGCCAAGCCCAGTCCCGCTAATGCCTGAACAGCGCACAGGGAAATCCATAAGGAAAAGTAACCGGCCGGTAATTTCCGATTCGTCGGATGGGGACATGTCTCCACCTAAACGGAGGAGAGACAGCCGCCAGAGCTTACAACAGCTCTTGGAGCAGATGCTCCAGCGGGATACGCAGAAAGAGCGTTCTCGCGGAGGTAGGTCAGGCACCTCCTCCACAGTGTCTTGTGCACTGCCCTCTGCTCCCTCATTACTGGAGGCTAGCATGGGTGACCAGGGTTGGGCTGGTCTGGAACAGGGGCTGGCGGAAGAATTTGGCAGTATGCAAGGGGTGCAGGAGCAGGAAGAGCTGCTGGGTGTCGTGGACCGCTAAGTAGCAACCCCACGTGCTGGAAGACCGCTGGAACCAAAAATGGCGGCCAGCATCAATCATCTTTCCAATAAGCCCTTGCAGGAGAAGGTGCTTCTTGACAGCACCAGAGAACTGTGAGGCCCTCAGAGTGAAGACTGTGAACAGCCAGATCTGGGGGCACGTGGGGTCAAACATTCATAACCATGAACTAAAGCTACAGCGGATCCTAAGGCTCCTGACGTCGGCCATTACAGCCTTTGCTCGTTCTGTGGAAAGCACGGAGATGGATACCTGCCAGCAGGATGTGCTGGCACTGATGTGCAACACACAATTTGAGATCAATAATCTCCGGCGGGAAAACATAAGACCTGCCCTCAATCCCAAATTTGCTGGGTTGTGCAGAGCCCCAGCTGCAGAGACGGACGCTCTGTTATTTGGGAAAGACCTCAACAAAAAACTGAGGGACATGGAGGAAGCAGCGAAAACTTTCGGCCTCATGAGGGCAGGCCCCGGGACGAGCAAACCAAGAGCTACAATACCCAAGCGGCAGCACCCCATGGCATCCACCAGTCGACGTCCTCAATGTGGGACTGGTGAAAGCTCGGGGACCGCATTTTATCCCCAAAGATCTTTTTTAGATCAGGGCCCACATGGAAAATGCGCCACCCCCCAACATCACCAGCACGTCAGACAAGCAAAGCCTACAAAAACATGAGGAAACAAAAGAAACACCAATAACCATGGAGGTAGGTGGGTCTGGTTCCTGCCAGCATATAGAGAATAAGGGTGCTTTACTAACAGGGGGGAGATTACACTTGTTTAAAGAAGCATGGGGTACTGTCACGAGTGACAAGTATATCCTCAACAGCATTAGTGGATATAAAATTCAGTTCATGTCAGAGAAATCGACGCCAGTTCAACATTGGCCCCAAAGGGTATTTTCTCCCTCCGTCAAAGAGAAACGTGAGGGACAAGCTGAACTGGTGAGACTTATCACAAAGGGGGTCATCCAAAAGACCAAACATGAACCTTTGGAATTTGTATCAAATATATTCACTAAAACCAAAAAAGATGGTGGATGTCGCATCCTCATTGACTTAACATCACTAACTAAGTTTGTTAAGTATATACATTTCAAAATGGAGACATTTGTTACTGCCAAACAACTGATTTCCAAAGGATACTTCATGGCAAGCATTGATCTTAAAGATGCTTACTATCTAATACCCATACACAAGGATCATTGCAGATACCTAAAATTGATCTGGTTGGGGCAGCTGTGGCAGTACAAAGCATTGCCCAATGGGCTAACTTCAGCCCCAAGATTATTCACCAAAATATTGAAAATAGCCATGACAATACTAAGAAAACAAAAACATATTGTCATGGCATAACTGGATGATATTCAGATAGTAGGGAAAACGATGGAATTGGCTGTGGCAGCAGTATCAGCTACAAAACAGCTCCTCGAAACTCTGGGGTTCGTCCTACATCCAGATAAATCTAAGTTGAAGCCATCCACTATCATGGACTACCTGGGCTTCACAATTAACTCAGTCCATAGGAAAAAATGGTTGCATTAGCACAATCATGCAACAATTTAATGGTCAACAAACGACCAACTATTCGACAAGTAGCAAGAGTGATTGGGAAAATGGTAGCAGCATTTCCAGCTACACAATTCAGACCTTTGCACTATCAAAATTTACAAACAGCAAAGGTACAGGCACTAAAATGACATACAGGTCACTATGATCGTGTCATGCAATTACCCACTGAAGCAATATCAGAGCTACAGTGGTGGGCAGAAAATGTTTGGCATAGTTTCAGCTCTATCATCATCACTAACCCTACTTTAGTTCTTCAAACAGATGCCAGTGCTCAAGGCTGGGGAGCAACTAACTCCATATCCAACACAGGTGGTAGATGGACTAACCTAGAGTCATCATTACTACTGACACTGGGCATTAACTATCTAGAGATGTTGGGCGCCTTTTATGGTTTAAAAGCATATGTATCTAATATGCAGCACTTGCATGTTCGGTTACAGATTGATAATACTACGGTGGTGGCTTATATTAACCATATGGGCGGCATAAAATCATTATCATGCGACAAATTGGTCAACGTGATTTGGCAATGGTGTGTCGAAAGACATATTTGGCTATCAGCTACTTATCTACCAGGTAAGCTAAACACAGTGGCAGACACCAGGTCACGCAAATTCAATGATAACATCGAATGGATGTTAAACCCTAAAGTATTTGCTAAACTTATTAAGCAGTATGGAACGCCAGATATCGATTTATTTGCATCAAGACTAAATCACCAGTTACCTATGTATGTCGCTTGGGAACCAGACCCAGAGGCAGCAGCGATACATGCCATCATGCTGGATTGGGGAAATGTCTTCTTCTACGCTTTCCCTCCCTTCTGCCTCATCAGTCGGGTACTTCGCAAAATACAGATGGACTCTGCTTCTGGAATTTTGATGGTGCCCGACTGGCCTACACAGCCATGGTTCCCGGTTCTACATGACATGGTGGTTGAGTCACCAATGGTCTTTCCCAGTGATCCAGGATTATTAACTCACCCAGTATCAGGCATAAGCCACCCATGTCATGAGAAAATTAAACTCCTGGGTTGCAGGTTTTGAATAGACCTTACCTGGAACTGGGATTGTCCGAACGAACCATCACCACCATGTCGGCATCCCTTCGAACATCCACCAAGAGGCAGTACTTAATCAGCATAAAAAAATGGGAGAAGTACTGCCAGGAAACAGGGACAACGTATGCAACAGCCACAGCCACCAACATACTGGAATTCCTGGCCCATCTACACCATGATGAAGGGATCAGTTACAGTGCCATCAACACAGCGCGAAGTGCTCTTTCTGCTTATCTCAAACCAGCAGGACAACAGGCAATGGGATCCCATCCACTGGTGGTAAAACTGATGAAGGGCATTTATAATATCAAGCCCCTAAACCCAGGTATACCCATATTTGGGATATCAGTGTGGTCCTGACATACCTCAGGGAATGGCCACCTGCCAGATCCCTCAGCCTCGAGCAATCTACACTAAAGACGCTCATGTTGGTGGCACTCGTATCCGCTCACAGGGTCCAGTCACTACACAAGTTAAGGCTGGACAACATGGTGACCACCCCAGATCAGATCACATTCATCATACAGGGTCTGGTGAAGCAAAGCAGGCCAGGAACAGCTAATCCACTGGTGGTATTCCGGGCCTATCCACAAGAGCCACGGTTGTGTGTCGTGACCCATCAACAACATTATATAGACACAACCCACAATATCAGAGGGAGTGAAAAAGCCTTATGGGTCAGCCACAAGTAACCTCATGGCCGGGTAACGAGCCAAACCATTTCAAGATGGCTCAAACAGGTACTGAAGGCTGCTGGAATAGATACTAATACATTTAAATCTCATTCCACTAGGGCAGCATCTACATCAACGGCCGAGAGAATGGACGTACCGGTTGACCATATTCTCAATACAGCAGGATGGTCGAGGGAAACGACATTCAGAACTTTTTATAATAAGCCGTTGATGAAACCCGATTTATTTGCAGAGAAAATATTACAAGCTGCAAATATTTAATTTAAGCCCGGGGGAGCTATTTAATTTTGTTATTGTTAATAAATACCTTTGTTGTTTCTTGGAAAACAGATTCATTGGTTGATGACGATAACACTTCCTCCCTCAAGAACTTTGGCAGTGAGTGAAATAAAACTGTTACACGGTTTGAAATCACAGAGCTTTGAAATCTTCACGTAGTCACTCACGTGACTCCGATGTAAAATAGTAAGATTAAACGAGAACTTACCAGTTTGAAGTTTGATCTGTATTTTATGAGGAGTTACGATGAGGGATTACGTGCCCTCTGCTCCCACCCTCATTATATGGATTAAACTAATAAATTGATGTCTCCTTTTCTTTACTATGTTTACTTCAAATACCTGTGTCTATCTGTGATTCCACACCGCTGCTTGGAAGTATGCCGCGCGTGCGCACTGAGCGGGTTCTTCACGTAATCCCTCAACGTAACTCCTCATAAAATACAGATCAAACTTCAAACTGGTAAGTTCTCGTTTAATCTTACTATTATCAGCCACAGAAAGTAGTTGAGGCCAGTTCATTGGCTATATTTAAGAGGGAGTTAGATGTGGCCCTTGTGGCTAAAGAGATCAGGGGGTATGGAGAGAAGGCAGGTACGGGATACTGAGTTGGATGATCAGCCATGATCATATTGAATGGCGGTGCAGGCTCGAAGGGCCGAATGGCCTACTCCTGCACCTATTTTCTATGTTTCTATGTTAACATCTATTCCTTTTCTCCAGAGATGCTGCCTGACCCGCTGAGTTACTCCAGTTTTTTTGTGTCTAATGTAGGAAGCTGCAAGAGCTGTTTTTTGTAATGCAAGGATGCAATGGCGTTAGTTTGTGTATATAATTATACAGGGGGTCGGGAAGGCCAGCCATGACGTTGCTAGAATGGAATTTCAATTTCCTAGTTGAACTCAGTGACCCACCAATTATTGAGTCCTGACACCAATGGGGCACTGGAGAAGCAGGACGTGACCTTTCCATTTCACATTCGAGTTCGGCTGCAGTTCCACATGGCTCTCAGGAATAGAGTGTGGATTGTAGCAACTTGGCATGCAGGGTTAAAAACCCTGTCTGCTGGCTGATGTTCACAGTGAGCAGTCCTTGTCCCTACGTCATGTGTACTTCCTGGAAACATTACCACATTTTTGCTCCATTAATCAACACTGGTTTCACTCTGGGAAGTAATATTCATTGTGCAGGAAGGAACTGCAGATGCAGGTTTCAACCAAAGATAAACACAAAAGCTGGAGTAACTGGGCGGGACCGGCAGCATCTCTGGAGGGAAGGGATGGGTGATGTTTCGGGTCGAGACATTTCTTCATTTCTCTGTATTTCTTTGTTTTAGTGAGGATAGTGCAAATCGGACATTTTAATAAATCTCACAGATAAAACGCCCAGTGCACTGTGTGACTCTGGGGTTTGGATGAGTCAATAGGTCATTCCCACAGCAAGACCACCAACTCCGAGCTCTCCGTGTTAATGAACAGAAGACTCGTGGGGGAGGGAGGGTCTCAGTCTAGGTCAACGCTGAGATTTTACACAAACTGAAAGAGAAAACAAGTTTGTCTTTGCTACTTGCACCCTGTATTTTTCACTTTGCTCTCCCTATTGTTCACAAGTTATAGGAGTAGAATTAGGCCATTCGGCCCATTGAGTCTACTCCGCCATTCAATCATGGCTGCCTCTGCCTCTGGCTATCCCTTTTTCCTTCCTTTTCCCCATAACCCTTCAATTTGTCAATCTCTGCCTTAAAAACTGACGGCCTCCACAGCCGTCTGGGGCAATGTGTTCCACAGATTAACTACCCTCTGATTAAAGTAGTTCCTCCTCACCTCCTTTCTAGAAGGGTAAGGGTTAGACTCCTACTGGAGTCTGGCTTGACTCTATTAAGTATAGCATTGGAGAAACCAGGAACTGCAAATGCTGGCTTTCAAAAAGAGGCACAAAGTGCTGGAGTAACTCAGCTGGTCAGGCAGCATCTGTGTGGAACATCGATAGGTGATATTTCAGGTCAGGCCCCTTCTTTAGACTGAATGTGGTGAAGGGGGGGGTGAAAACTAGAAGAGAAGAGGTCAGGACAAGACCTGGTGAGTGATAGGTGGATACGGGGGGGGGGGGGGATTTTCGATAGGCAGATGGTAGGACAAAGGCCAGAGATAAGACCAAAGGCATGAGATAAGGATAGAAAAGGTATGAATTGTGAAGCCAGAGGAAGGAATGTAAGTGCGAGGGGGAAAGGGAGAAATGGAAGTGAGTTTAGGTGGGGTACAGGGATGTGATGGGGAGGGGAGAAGTTGGTTAGTTACCTAAATGCAATGTTCATACCATTGTGGTACCAGCCTCCCAAGTGGAATATGAGGTGCTGTTCCTCCAGTTTGCATATGGCCATGGAGGAGGCTCAGGAGAGAAAGGTCAGTGTGGGAATGGGAAAGGAAGTTAAAGTGTTTAGCAACCGGGAGATCAGGCAGGCCTTGGCGAACTGAGCGTGCATTTGGCGAAACGGCCGCTGAGTCTACGCTTGGTCTTGCTGATGTGCAGGATGCCACATCGTGAACACTGGATACAATAGATGAGGTTGGAGGAGGTGCAAGTGAGCCTCTGCGGAAGGCGGCAAGAGGTGGAGATGGTCAGATATGACTAGTGGTGGGATCCCCCTGGAGTTGGCGAAAATGTTGGAGGATGATGTGTTGGATGAGGGAGCTGGTGAAGTGATAGGTGGAGGACGGGGGGGGGTCTCTGTCATTGTTGCGTCTGGGCGGAGGGGTAATGAGAGCAGAACTACAGGACACTGAAGAGACGTGGATAATGCATCCATCTACAAGAACAGGGGGAAACCAGGTTTACTATCGTGAGAGGACATCTCAGATGTGCTCGAATGGAAAGCCTCATCTTTGGAGGAGATGCAGCAAAGACGGAGGAATTGAGAGGAGGGGATAACATCTTTACAAGAGGCAGGGTGGGAGGAAGAGTAGTCCAGAAAACTGGGGGGTCGGTAGGGTTGTAGTAGACGTCAGTTAACCCTGTGATGGAGACGGAGGGATTAAGAAAGAGATTAAGAGAGGTGTCAGAGATAATCATAGAAACAGAGAAAATAGGTGCGGGAGTAGGTCATTCAGCCCTTCGAACCAGCCATTCAATATGATCATGGCTGATCATCCAAAATCAGTACCCCGTTCCTGCTTTCTCCCCATATCCGTTGATTCCGTTAACCCTAAGAGCTAAATCTAACTTAGTCCAAGTGAATATGAGGGCAGGGTGGAAATTAGAGGTGAAGTTAGTGAAACCAAGGATTTGGTAGAATACAATCAGCCTGAAGAAGGGTCCCGATCGAAAACATCTCCTCTCCATCTCCTCCAAAGATGCTGCCTGACCCGTTGAGATACTCCAGCTAATGACATCCTTCCTGTATCTGGGTGACCAGAACTGCACATAATACTCCAATTGTGGCCTCACCAATGGTGTAACACTTGTAAAGCTGGAACCTGACATCCCAAAGCCTGTAGTCCATGAAGCCAAGCACACCTAAACGTCTTCACCACCCGATCCACTTGAACCACCATTTTCAGGGAACTGTATATATTTGCACCCCTAGAGGTCTCTGTTCTCCAACTCAATGGCCTTGTCATTTACTGTGTAAGTTCTGCCCGGGTTGAACTTCACAAAATGCATCACTTTGCACTTGTCCGGGGGTTAACCTCGCATGCTAAGGGCAAGATGGAGTCTTTGAAAGTGAGCTCTATCTTTGCTCACTTTCCCAGTTGATCAAGATCACCGATCACCATCACCGATTTTGATGTCATCCGCAAACGTGCTGCTGGTTTTAACAACATGCTCATCCAAATAAAGATGAGAGAGGAGCGTGAGGCCAGCACTGATCCCTGAGACAAGCCGCTGGTCACTGGCCTGCACCCACCACGGCATTTTTGTATTCAATTGGCGAGCTCACACTGGATCCTATGTGGTCGTACCGTCTGGTGCCGACTACGATGGGGTCGTTATGTATGAACAAAAAGTCCTTTCAATCCTTTACCACTAGCACTAGCAAGAAGCACTGGCAATGTGTGCCTCCGTTGAGAGACATAGGTCTCTTTGCAGGTGTACCTTGATGTTAATCCCCCCTCGTCTTGCTGCGGTGGCAGTAATGGTCTCTTTCTGTGTTGTAAGTTCATCTTAATATTTAGAATATGGATAGACAAAAAAAGCCGGAGTAACTCAGCGGGATAGGCAGCATCTCTGGAGAGAAGGATCTAAAGAAGGGTCTCGACCCGAAACATCACCCATTCCTTCTCTCCAGTGATGCTGCCTGTCCTGCTGAGTTACTCCAGCATTTTTGTGTCTATCTTCGGTTTAAACCAGCATCTGCAGTTCCTTCCTACAACATTTAGCATATGGAACTGTTCAAAATGCTTCGAAGGTCTTTAAATTGACAAGCGCAGGGAAGACTACGACTGCAACGCTATGTCTGTTATCGATTGCGTTTGGTGAATTGTTGTTCGTCATTCGTAGTTGAAGAAGACCATGACTTCAGTGTTTTTGTTTGTGGGTCCGGAGGTGACTGGTGAGACCGAACTGGGCCCGGAAGTCTCGCCCGCATATGGGACACAGTTGGGTGGGCGAGGCGTGTTTCCTCTGAGCTTCAAGGCAGTGGAGGTTTGCATTTGGTGTTTTCTTTTAGCCCTCCAGGATGCTATATGGAGGACGCATGTGCGTGACTTTGTTTAACTGGTGCACAGGCAGCCACCGCACGGTCCTTGACAGATCCGGGTCAGAATCCAGTGGCATGGAATACAAGACGACCGGGGACCCTTTTCTGCTGCAACTTTCATCCGCCTTCCCAGCCGTTGTGACGTTCCACTAAAGTCTGCCATCATCCTCCGCTTGTTCCACCGTTGAGGTCTTGGTTGGATTGCTCTCAGAGACCTCCCCCTCGACCTTACCACCATGGGTGGCCCTACCAGGAGCATAGCTCCAGACGGCATCGCTCTCAGGATCTCAGGTCCACACAAGCTTCACCACCACGACAAGGTGACAATACACGTGTTAGGTGAATTTTACTTCGGAGTAACGTGTGACTACGTGAAGACCCCGTCCAGCCGCACACGCGTCATATCGATCAGACGCATAGCGTTCATGACCGTGTGTGGAGGAGCAGGAGCTCCTCCGACCGGTGAGTAAAACAAAAGTAAAGCAAAAGTCGGAAGGTAAGTGGAGTTACTTTCACTTACAGGAGCGTTTCCTTCCCGTGCAGACTTGTTGGTGGAGTTCCACACAAGTTTATTATGGAGAAAGGGGAAGGAGAGGTGGCCAGGGACGCACCACAGGTAAAACCCCAGATCCTAAGGGTAGCGGGCATCAGTCAGTGGAGTCAGTGGCAGCGAAGCCATTAACTCCCGTTGCGGTCGAGTGTGCCGTTAAACCGCCGGCGGCGGGGCGCAAGGCTGGACAAAAGTCGGCCCGACCTCTAGACTCGGATGAGTCAGACCCGGAGGTATACCCTCCTCAGGCAGGAAAGAATATTACACTGCAAGGGTTGCAACTTTAGAACTCCTGATGGGGAAGATGATTTATAAAGAACCCCCACAGGAGGATTTAAGTCGGTGTTGGCCAATGGAGGATATAGCACAGGGGGTGCCTTGGATGAGACAGGCACAAGGGTGGCCTACAGGAGAGCCATCAGAAATGCCTGTGCAGAAACATTACAGTGGTTGGCCTACAGGAGAGCCAGTGCCCAAAATGCCAGAAAAAAGGCAATATATGTGTTGGCCTATTGGAGAGCCAGTACTAGAAATGCCTGAACAAAGGCAGCACAAACGTGCAATGACAAATGTGCCAGCACCGACAATATAAAGAGGAAAAACAATGAAGCGTTGGCCTAGAATTGAGCCAGCGCCAGCAGCACCTGACACGGGGCTGCCTATCCGTGGGCCTACAAGAGAGCCCGCGCAGGGGGAATCTGGCAGAGACTTACCTGAAACAGGGGAGCCAGAAATTACCCAACATAAAGATGAATATCTAGATTCAGATGATGATTTATATGAGGACCAGAGCCCATTATCAGAGCTAAAATAGTAAGTAAACAAGAACTTACCTAAGTTTGAAGTTTGATCTTTATTTTATGAGGAGTTACGTAGGTGATTACGTGAAGAACCCCGCCAGTGCGCCTGCGCGTCAATCTTCAAAGCAGCGGTGTGAAATCACAAAAAACAACAACCGAAGTAATATAGTCTCATAATAAAACGAGTAATACAAGAACTTCCATCTGACCTTTATGATAGAGGGTAGGGTCGTGGTGGGCACGTAATCACCTACGTAACTCCTCATAAAATAAAGATCAAACTTCAAACTTAGGTAAGTTCTCGTTTAATCTTACTATTTTACTTCGGAGTCACGTGAGTGACTACGTGAAGATTTTAAAGCTTTGTGATTTCATGCCGTAGATCAATCCCGGCTTCTCACTGCATAGATTGACTCGGAACGAGAAATAATCAATCATGCATTCATAATAACATTTGTACCACAAATGCAGTAATTCATTTCAATAATGAAATGAATCAGATCCCCTTTAAACCAGAGGAATTTACACAGAACTTAAAATAGTTTCTGCAAACAATCCCGCATTAACAATAGGCCGATGGTAAAAATGTTGAAACATCAACTCATTGGACCACCCTGCGGCTGCGAGGATATGGTCGACGGGGACGTCTTTTGCCCTGGCCGCCGACGTTTCTGCTGCCCTAGTCGAGTGAGACGTAAAAACATAAGTGTTAATACCAGCAGCTGTTAAGAATTCTTTTATCCATCTGGAAATAGTCTGTATTGAAACTCTCTTGTGTGGTTTCTTGTGTGTGATCAACAACCCAGTTTCCGTATTTCTCAAATTCTTTGTGACCTCAATGTATTGTAACAAATATGTCTTAACACAGAGACGAGGATCATTTGGATATACTGCTAGCATAATTTTAAATCCTGTCACACCTGGCCTAATTTGCTTTAGTAGGTCATAGATATAGAATGTAACCTTGTCTTCAGTTACTTCCATACTGTCTATTTGTAATTTTCCAAGTGTTTGCACTCGTTGTGCTGTCACTCATGCCATAAGCATGAATACTTTCATACTGAGCTTGACCAAAGGTAAAGACACACTTGATGACCATTCACGAAGTAGTTTCAGTACCACACTTACATCCCAGATTGTCATGTACCTAGGTTTCGGTGGTTTGGAATTAAAGATTCCTTTCATTAATCTGGAAACAATTGGGTGTGACTCAATTGGGTTTCTTTCTGAATCCAGAACCAAATATGAGGACAATGCACTTCTTGCTGAATTAATTGCACTACAACTCAGACCTTCAGGGACCGTTGCAGAAGGAGGAGCAGCATCCGGGTAGGGAGTAGTTAAACAGTGCGGGGCTTTGCTTTCCAGACGCCCAGGGACCGTTGCAGAAGGAGGAGCAGCGTCCGGGTGGTGAGTAGATAAACAGCGCGGGGCCAAAACTGCAACGTTCCATTCAAGTTTCCTATAAGTGAGAAAGCCGCTGATTGGTGGAAGAGGACAAAGAGAAAGCAGCTGATTGGGAGTCAGATCCCTGCTGATTTCCTCCACCAGTTTTGTATTGTATCCAGGGTAAGGGGGGAGTATGAGGGCCAGGGCAGTTTACTGTTCTGGATGTCAGATGTGGGAGGTCATGGAGTCTGATACCCCTCCAGACGTTCACATCTGTGTCAGGTGCGTAGAGATGGGGTTCCTAAGGGACCGTGTTAGGAACCTGGAGCAGCAGCTCGATGACCTCTGTCTGATCAGGGAGAGTGAGGAGGTCATAGAAAAGAGTTATAGGGAGATGGCCACTCCAAGACCACGGGAGGCAGACAAGTGGGTCACGGTTAGGAAGGGCAAGGGGCAGAAGCAGGGACTAGGAGCCATCTTGAGGAACGGCTGCAAAACAGCAGCCGTCCGTTAATTGTACTTTTTTACCAAGTTTTTTAGTTTTCTTTAAGTCTTTGTTTTTCTTTATTTTGCCTTTTGATGTGGGGGGATCAAGGAGAAATCACTTCCCAGTCCCTACCTGGTCGGTGAGGCAGCCTTCTCTCCGGCTGCCCAGTCGACCCGTCCTCGCGGCCTACCAGCGGGTGTGGAGCGGCGTGGAGCGGCGTTTCCTGGCGGGGACCGCACAGCACCCTCAGCTTCGGTGGTGGCACGGCGCTGGAGCGCTATTGTGCAGCGGAGCGGGCGATGCCTTGCCTGGGTCGCCGCGCTGGACCGACGTGCTGGAGCTCCGGTGAGCTGGACCGCCGAGCTCAACACCTCCGGGCTGCGGGACTGGAGCGACCATCCGCGGGCGGCGGCACCGACTCCAACACCGGGAGCCTTGAGCTCCAAATCGGTGCGGCCTTGTCGGCTTCAGGTGCTGCGGACGCCTGCGGGAAATCTGCCGTTCCAGCCGTAGTTGCGGCCTCCGGTGAGGGATGCGGCCGTTCCAGGTGGCCCAGCTGCTGGAGGACTCTCCCGACGCCGGGGCTACATCACCCGGCGAGAACGACCAGGATCATCGGGCCTCCGTAGAGGCAATAGCGGGGGCTTCATTTGGCCTGACTTTTTGGTTGAACTGGGGCTGGGGACTGGACATTGTGCCTTCCCCCACAGTGGAAATCACTGTGGGGGGATGATTTTTGTATGTAATTGTTTGTAATTGTATTTCTTAGTCTGTGTTCAAGATGGCGGTCGGGGGGGAGAGTGGACGCTGGCGCGGTTTCGCTGCCGCTGCTCTCTCCTCAAATTGTGTTTCTGATTTTCTTTTTTGTGTTTTTGGAAGGAATTCTGTCCCTGATTTGTGTATTGGCCTTTATAACTTATTTTTTGAATTCTGATTATATGTTTCCTATAAATCTCTGTAAGGTGTCCTTGAGACCTCGGTATAAGGCGCCCGTAAATAAAATTCATTATTATTATTATTATTACCCTGGTGGCTGTACACCTTGAAAATAAATACTCCTGTTTGAGTACTGTTGAGGGGGACAGCCTTCCTGCGGGTAGCAACAGCGGCCGGGCCTCCGGCACAGAGACCAGCCCTATTGCTCAGAAGGGTAGGGAAAAGAAGAGGAGGGCAATAGTAATAGGGGACTCTATGGTTAGGGGGTCGGATAGGCGATTCTGTGGATGCAGTCAGGAGACCCGGATGGTAGTTTGCCTCCCTGGTGCCAGGGTCAGGGATGTGTCTGAACGCGTCCAAGATATCCTGAAATCGGAGGGAGAGGAGCCTGAGGTTGTGGTACATATAGGTACCAATGACAGGTAGAAAAAGAGAAGAGGTCTTGAAAGGAGAATTTAGGGAGTTGGGAGGAGAGTTAAGGAGAAGGACTACAAAGGTAACAATCTCAGGATTACTACCTGTGCCACGCGACGGTGAGAGTAGGAATGGAGTGAGGTGGAGGATAAATGCGTGGCTGAGGAACTGGTGCAGCGGGCAGGGATTCAAATTTCTGGATCATTGGGACCTCTTTTGGGGAAGGTGTGACCTGCACAGAAAGGACGGGTTGCACTTGAACCCGAGGGGGACCAATATCCTGGCGGGGAGATTTGCAAAGGCTACTGGGGAGACTTTAAACTAGAACGGTTGGGGGGAGGGACTCAAATAGAGAAAGCTAGTGGAAAATGTGGGAGGCAGGAGGCAGAGAAGGGAAGCACTCGGACCCAAAATGTAGGGGAGAAAGAAGAAAAAGATAATAAACAGAGAATAAGTGGTGGTGGGTTTCTTAAATGGGTATATTTTAATGCTAGGAGCATTGTAAGAAAGGTGGATGAGCTTAGAGCCTGGATTGACACCTGGAAGTATGATGTTGTGGCGATCAGTGAAACATGGTTGAAGGAGGGCTGTGATTGGCAAATAAATATTCCAGGATTTCGTTGCTTCAGGGGTGATAGAATTGGAGGGGCAAGAGGTGGGGGTGTTGCATTGCTTGTCAAGGAAGATATTACAGCAGTGCTTTGGCAGGATAGATTAGAGGGCTCGTCTAGTGAGGCTATTTGGGTGGAACTGAGAAATGGGAAAGGTGTAGCAACACTTATAGGGGTGTATTATAGACCGCCAAATGGGGAGCGAGAATTCGAAGAGCAAATATGTAAGGAGATAGCAGATATTAGTAGTAAGCACAAGGTAGTGATTGTGGGAGATTTCAATTTTCCACACATAGACTGGGAAACACATTCTGTAAAAGGGCTGGATGGTTTGGAGTTTGTAAAATGTGTGCAAGATAGTTTTTTGCAGCAATACATAGAGGTACCTACTAGAGAAGGGGCAGTGCTGGACCTCCTGTTAGGAAATGAGACAGGGCAGGTGGCGGAGGTATGCGTCAGGGAGCACTTCGGGTCCAGTGATCACAATACCATTAGTTTCAATATAATTATGGAGAGGGTCAGAACTGGACCTCGGGTTGAGATTTTTGTTTGGAGAAAGGCTAACTTTGAGGAGATGCGAAAGGATTTAAAAGGAGTGAATTGTCCCTGTTTGGTTGAAAGGAAATAGTAAAAAATGGAAAGAGCCATGGTTTTCAAGGGAAATTGGACACTTGGTTTGGAAAAAGAGAGAGATCTACAATAATTATAGGCAGCATGGAGTAAATGAGGTGCTTGAGGAGTATAAAGAATGTAAAAAGAATATTAAGAAAGAAATTAGAAAAGCTAAAAGAAGATATGAGGTTGCTTTGGCAAGTAAGGTGAAAGTAAATCCAAAGGGTTTCTACAGCTATATTAATAGCAAAAGGATAACAAGGAATAAAATTGGTCCATTAGAGAGTCAGAGTGGACAGCTATCTGCAGAGCCAAAAGAGATGGGGGAGATATTGAACAATTTCTTTTCTTCGGTATTCACGAAGGAGAAGGATATGGAATTATGTGAGGTAAGGGAAACAAGCAGAGTAGCAATGGAAACTGTGAGATTCAAAGAAGAGGAGGTGCGGACACTTTAAAAAAATATGAAAACGGATAAGTCTCCAGGTCCAGACAGGATATTCCCTCGGACATTGAGGGAAGTTAGTGTAGAAATAGCAGGGGCTATGACAGAAATATTTCAAATGTCATTAGAAACGGGAATAGTGCCGGAGGATTGGCGTACTGCGCATGTTGTTCCCTTGTTTAAAAAGGGTTCGAAGAGTAAACCTAGCAATTATAGACCTGTTAGTTTGACGTCAGTGGTGGGCAAATTAATGGAAAGGATACTTAGAGATAATATATATAAGCATCTGGATAAGCAGGGTCTGATTAGGAACAGTCAACATGGATTTGTGTCTGGAAGGTCATGCTTGACTAATCTTCTTGAATTTTTCGAAGAGGTTACTAGGGAAATTGATGATGGTAAAGCAGTGGATGTTGTCTATATGGACTTCAGTAAGGCCTTTGACAAGGTTCCTCATGGAAGGTTGGTTAAGAAGATTCAATTGTTGGGTATTAATGGTGGAGTAGCAAGATGGATTCAACAGTGGCTGAATGGGAGATGCCAGAGAGTAATGGTGGATGGCTGTTTGTCAGGTTGGAGGCCGGTGACTAGTGGGGTGCCTCAGGGGTCTGTGTTGGGTCCACTGTTGTTTGTCATGTACATCAATGATCTGGATGATGGTGTGGAAAATTGGATTAGTAAGTATGCAGATGATACTAAGATAGGTGGTGTTGTGGATAATGAAGTAGATTTTCAAAGTCTACAGAGAGATTTAGGCCATTTAGAAGAGTGGGCTGAAAGATGGCAGATGGAGTTTAATGCTGACAAATGTGAGGTGCTACATCTCGGCAGACAAATCAAAATAGGACGTACACGGTAAATGGTAGCGAATTGAGGAATGCAGTTGAACAGAGGGATCTAGGAATAACTGTGCATAGTTCCCTGAAGGTGGAATCCCATGTAGATAGGGTGGTAAAGAAAGCTTTTGGTGTGCTGGCCTTTATAAATCAGAGCATTGAATATAGAAGTTGGGATGTAATGTTAAAATTGTACAAGGCATTGGTGATGCCAATTCTGGAGTATGGAGTACAATTTTGGTTGCCTAATTATAGGAAGGATGTCAACAAAATATAGAGAGTACAGAGGAGATTTACTAGAATGTTGCCTGGGTTTCAGCAACTAAGTTACAGAGAAAGGTTGAACAAGTTAGGTCTTTATTCTTTGGAGCGCAGAAGGTTAAGAGGGGACTTGATAGAGGTCTTTAAATTTATGAGCGGGTTAGACAGAGTGGACGTGGATAGGCTTTTCCCATTAAGAGTAGGGAAGATTCAAACAAGGGGCATGACTTGAGAATTAAGGGACAGAAGTTTAGGGGGAACATTAGGGGGAACTTCTTTACTCAGAGAGTGGTAGCTATGTGGAATGAGCTTCCAGTGGAAGTGGTGGAGGCAGGTTCGATGTTATCCTTTAAAAATAGATTGGATGGGTATATGGACGGGAAAGGAATGGAGGGTTATGGTCTGAGTGCAGGTAGATGGGACTAGGGGGAAGTATTTATTTTTAATTTAAAAAAAAAATTTAAAAAATGTTCGGCATGGACTTGAAGGGCCGAGATGGCCTGTTTCCGTGCTGTTATGGTTATATGGTTATATGGTTATATGGTTCATCATAATAAAGTTTTGACAGATATTCTAAACATTTGAAATATCTGCAGTACTATATTGCACATTTTTTGTACACAGAACTCTTCCCAGAAAGGTACTGTTTTTTGAGTGCTCTTCCTCCAGCCTGCCATAAGCATGTCCACAGTACGCTCAGACAGTCCTCGCCCCAGAAAAGACCTTCTTAAATCAACAAATCTTATAGAATTTTTCGAGGATGTAACTAGTAGAGTGGGTAGGGGAGAACCAGTGGATGTGTTGTATCTGGACTTTCAGAGGCTTTCGACAAGGTACCACATAAGAGATTAGGATACAAACTTAAATCACACGGTATTGGGGGTTCAGTATTGATGTGGATAGAGAACTGGCTGGCAAACAGGAAGCAAAGAGTAGGAGTAAACGGGTCCTTTTCACAATGGCAGGCAGTGACTAGTGGGGTACCGCAAGGCTCAGTGCTGGGACCCCAGCTATTTACAATTTATATTAATGTTCTGGACGAGGGAATTGAAAGCAACATCTCCAAGTTTGCGGATGACACTAAGCTGGGGGGCAGTGTTAGCTGTGAGGAGGATGCTAGGAGACTGCAAGGTGACTTGGATAGGCTGGGTGAGTGGGCAAATGTTTGGCAGATGCAGTATAATGTGGATAAATGTGAGGTTATCCACTTTGGTGGCAAAAACGGGAAGGCAGACTATTATCTAAATGGTGGCCGATTAGGAAATGGGGAGGTGCAGCGAGACCTGGGTGTCATGGTACACCAGTCATTGAAAGTAGGCATGCAGGTGCAGCAGGCAGTGAAGAAAGCGAATGGTATGTTGGCCTTCATAGCAAGAGGATTTGAGTATAGGAGCAGGGAGGTTCTACTGCAGTTGTACAGGGTCTTGGTGAGACCACACCTGGAGTATTGCGTACAGTTTTGGTTTCCAAATCTGAGGAAGGACATTATAGCCATAGAGGGAGTGCAGAGAAGGTTCACCAGACTGATTCCTGGGATGTCAGGACTTTCATATGAAGAAAGACTTGGCTTATACTCGCTAGAATTTAGGAGATTGAGAGGGGATCTTATAGAAATGTACAAAATTCTTATGGGGTTGGACAGGCTAGATGCAGGAAGATTGTTCCCGATGTTGGGGAAGTCCAGGACAATGGGTCACAGCTTAAGGATAAGGGGGAAATCCTTTAAGACCGAGATGAGGAAAAACTTTTTCACACAGAGAGTGGTGAATCTCTGGAACTCTCTGCCACAGAGGGTAGTTGAGGCCAGTTCATTGGCTAAATTTAAGAGGGAGTTAGATGTGGCCCTTGTGGCTAAAGGGATCAGGGGGTATGGAGAGAAGGCAGGTACGGGATACTGAGTTGGATGATCAGCCATGATCATATTGAATGGCGGTGCAGGCACGAAGGGCCGAATGGCCTACTCCTGCACCTATTTCCTATGTATCTATGTAAATCCAAACGATCATATAATGGATGTTGTTCCCCTGTTACAGGGTGCAGCAATAAATTACTCCTTTTTGGGACTTTCATCAACATTTGTGTTGTTAATTCTAATATCAACGGATACCATGGCTGTATAGGCCAATCTGGTACTACCAATACCCCTGAAGCAGCATCTTGCCTGATTTTAAGCAAACATTGGCTTATGAGGCAGAAACGTGGAAATATATATGAAAACATACCACCCCAATGTAGCGAGAAAGCATCAATCGCCACTGCTCCTGGATCTGGTTTCCATGAGACATATCTCGATAGCTGATGATTCAAGTCGATGTCGGTCATTCCAAATCTGATTACTATATCATTGAATACCTCTTGATTCAACATCCATTCTTTATTATCATGGAACTTTTCGTGACCTGGTGTCTGCTATCGTGTTCATTCTACTTGGTAGATAGATAGCTGAAATCCAAATGTTCTTTTCAATACACCAAGACCAAAGTTGATTAGCCATTTTGTCACATGACACCGACTTAATTCCACCCATATCATTAATATAGGCAACTACTGTTGTGTTTATTAATTTGAACTTAAACTTCCTTTTAGTTGTGTTAGAACCATAAGCTTGGAGTCCATAGAAACCTCCTAAAAGCTCCAAATAGGTAATTCCCCATGTCTGCAGTAACACTAACTTTGAACTGCCCTAACTGGTTCATCCATGTAAATTTAAGATACTTCATATCTTCCAAGTGAACAGACACTGAATAATATACATCTTTTAAATCTATAGTTGCCATAAAACATGCTTCTGAGATAAGCTGTTTGGCAGTACAAATGTCTCCATTTTAAAATGTCTAACTTGAACAAAAGGATTCAGACTTGTCAAGTCTATAATAATCCTACATCCTCCATCCTTTTTTGATCGAGGGAATATATTTGATACAAATTGGTGAATTTGGTAGACTGATTCTTCAATAACACCTTTTATATATAGGGTTTGAAGCGCAGCTTGAACCTCCATCACTTCTTTTTGTGCAAAGTGGAGAGTTCTGCTAGGAACATGCTGGACAGGCAAATCATAATTTGGATTGAATTCAATTCGAAATCCTTGTATATTATTCAGAATTACCACATCTGAAGTAATCTTCTTCCAATTGTTATAGAAGAGACGTAATCTGCCTCCAACTTTTGGACAGTATGTTCCCATGAGAACCAGGTCCACCTACCTCTTGAGTCATTTGAGTACTCTGAGATCCCTGGATTCTCCCGGAAGCACCCCCACTGGTTCTTGCTCCCGCTGCAGGCCGCCAGCTACGTCCCTGTGTTAATGAGCGGCTTGGTCCTGGTCCAGGATCCGTATGACGTCTGAAAGGATACTTCCACTTTACAGACTTTACAACCATTGATGTTTTCATCAATCCTGTTTTCGCTTCATCTTCCAACTCTTTAATACGTCTCCCGAGATCCTCTCCAAAGAGTAAGTTGGGTAATTGTACATTACTTGGTTTGCAGAGTGCTGCGAATTTCGGATTCATAGTAGGCCGTATAGCACCTTTCCTCAGACAATTGATCTCGAAGTGGGTGCTGCATAGCAACCCCAGTGCTTCCTGATGCAACTCCGTCATCTCTTGGCTTTTATCCGCTATTCTGGCAAAAGCAGTTATTCCAGAACCCAGCAGCTTTAATATTCTCTGCAATTTCAATTCTTGAGTTCTCATACTCAACTCATATTTTCTTGCATTCTCATCCATCTCCTGCTGTTCCAGCTGATGGGAAACCAAGTAATTTATTAGGGAGGCCAATTCTTCTCCTAATGGCTCTCCTGACCCAGACGGGGCAGCGAATCGTACTGCCAGGGATGGAACATCTGGCAGCTGCCGTTCTTCGCCTTGTACAGCCTCACCGTCAGAGTCGGGGTCTGAAATCTCATGACCCGTGGCACGCTCAACCCTGAGGGTGCATTCTATCAGCCCTGTATCAGGAGCTGTTGAGCTGCTTTCAGCAGCTTGGATTTCAGTACACTCTTACCTGAGTGTGCTTCGCTCCAACAGCCTATGTTGCAGGCTTTCCATTTGGGCAATACGCTTAAAAGCAGTATCTAGCCCTGGAGCTTCTTCCATTTCCATTTCCTGGGACTCCTCCTCCGTGGGCCGTGTAGATTTGAACTTGGCCTTGCGCCCGACAGGCGCTGACTGCCCCAGGTCCACAGTCGCTATGCTCACCGCTGGCGACTGTACCGGGGTTAGAGGCGGTTGGTCGCTAACCGCAGACTCCCGACTTTCCCGACTTTCTGTCAGCTGAGTCGCTCGCCTCTTCCTCCTGCCCGTTTTTTCCATGGCGTCTGTGGAAAAAATCCCCACAGACCCACAGTAAACGGACCTGAAAATATTGAAAAAAGTTTTTACTTACCTTGCAGTTAAAAAACTACAAATCCATTAGGGGAGCTCTGCTCCTCACGTCCATTTGCGTCAAGGCGTCTGACGTAATGACGCGCAGGTGCACTGGCGGGGTTCTTCACGTAGTCACTCACGTGACTCCGAAGTAAAATATTCCAGGGCTGGCACAAAAGTTTGCTGTTCCCAGAGTAACAGGGGAATCTTTGAGAGAGGAAATAGCTATGTCTATAAATTATCGACTCTCCCATCAGCCCCAGGAATTAACTATGGATGAGACTATCAAAAAGTATGAGACCCCGGAAAATTGTGAATTGCTAGCAGTTCCAGCAGTGAATAACTGGATATGGGTTATTTGAGCATTGGTTTACGCTCACAAGAATTGAAATTACAACGAGTGCTGAAATGACTGGGGTCAGGCATTACGGTGTTTGCCAGTGGTATTGGATGAAGATTTTATATCGGATTCACAACAAAATGCCTTAGCACTCATGTGTAGTGCGCACTTTGAAATAAATTGTATTCGTAAAAATGCAATAAAACCAAATATTCATCCTAAGTATGCAGGCTCTGCAAACCATCCAATATACAAATGCCTAAATCTGCTTTTTGGAGAAAATCTAGCAAAGAAGCTAAAGGACTTAAATGAAGATTCAAAGACCATGAGTGGTATGATAATGAAGTCACCTATGCTGAGCAGAGCGGTTCAAAGGCAGTATCCCTACAGGCGAAATGCTGGTGCTGGAGAAGGAACAAGCCTATCATTCTCGTATACACGTTGACGTGCTGCACCGAGGATACGTGGAGGTTACAATGTGCCTACTAGAAGGGGACAACAATTGCCGGTGGCAAACCCTGAGGTAGGGGGGCTTGGTCTGGTAAGAAACACAACAAATGTTTCACACTCACAAATAGGGGAAGGTTACGATTCTTCCTAAAAGAATGGCAATCAATAACAAATGATTCATTTATTCTATGTAGCATTGTAGAATAAAATTGAGTTCGCTCCACGTTTGGATCCTCCAATTCAGCATAATTCAAACTGGTCACGGATTTTCTCAAAGGAAGAGAATA
>JAXLNO010001919.1:0-62619 GCA_038087875.1 Malacoraja senta | reverse complement strand
CATTCCTTCAAGTCTGCACTGTGTCAGCCCACATTACGAGTACAAAGTAGGTATGTTACAAAACTTACCTTCAGCGGCGCTGCAGTTCTGTCACTGGCCGTGTGCGCGACTTTGATGACTTTGGGGGGGGGCAGGGTTAAAATGTGTTTTTTCTCCTACCTGTCCTCGATATATTTTCTCGGAGTGCAAGCTTTTGCTGAAGAATTGTTCCGACGGCCGTTCTGTGATTTTTTTTTTTAAATCGCTGGACAATTTCAGCGCTGGAGTAAAGTACAAATCTGCTTCTAATGCCATGAACGACGACAACGGGGACGGATTTCACGTACAGGACAGGTAAAGGAAAGCCGTTTATTTTACATATAAACGTGCTTCTTAGGATGCCTTTAATCCAAATTTTACGTTGCGAAAAGGTGACTTAGGCCCCATACAAACCGGCAGTATTTTTCCTGCCGATATGGGGTTTAAATTCACCGCAAATGCAACGTTCCAATCGATAGCGTTCCACAAAATCCCACTCGCAAGATGATTTAAATGGCCATTAATTTACGGGAATTAAACACTAAATTCCTTCCATTTGGCCTATAAATTCATGACAATAAGATTTAAAAATCATGTTATATTGCGAATTCTTGTGTGTATGTTATTTGGACACTTAGGCTATTTAAAAATGTTAATCTTTTCTTAAGAAATGGATAGATGTTTAGATCTAGTAATTTAATTTTGTAATTAGCTACAATTGGGTAACTAACTAATTATATGCTTTAATTTCAGGTCATCCAAGTTAGATTGTTTCATATTTGTTTCAGAATACTTAAATCTATAATAACTGAAAATTTCTTTCAGTTCTCTTAATTTTTAAGAAAGTTATGGGCTTTTGATTGTCCTCGATCACAGCTTTTGTGTTAAGTCAATGGAAAAGCATTAGGGAACAAGATGCTAATTTCCGAGTATGAAAATGGCCATACTTTTTTAGTACTGAAGATATGAAAGTGAATTAGGTGTCAAATTAAACTTCTTTTTATGCTTTATCTGATGTGATAAATTGCAGACTTGATTTTTAAAATCTCAAAATTTTGTAACATTGCTATACAAAGCAAAACAGGGCACTGTATTTCCAAATATGCTTCCAATTGAACCAGGACCATGAGAGTGTCACGGAAAGGATTGGAATTGTGTGAACCAAGCATCAGAACCTGGGACATTTTGAATATTGGGGCTAAGAGGGCAAGAGCATGTCAGAGCCAGGAGGTATCAGAGTTCTGAGGACAAGGGGGAATCAAAATGTTATGATCAAGGTGCTCAAAGCATCAGTGATAGAGTGTTTTGAGGTCTTGGTGTGTCTGAGAATTAGGGAATTAGAGAGTTGGGGCATTGAGGAATCAGAACATTGGGGGATGGGGAAATTATAGATTCTAGTGAATGGGGAATAAGAAAGTTGGTAGCTGGGGGATTTGTGAGCTACAGAAATGGAGCGTGGTGGGATCAGAGTGCCAGTGGTAAACTGATCGCAGGGTCAGCCATTTTGGAAATTGTTGTGGCAGATACGGGACAAAGAGCATCAGGTGAGGGTAGTGTATGGGGTTGTCGATGATTCCATGCAGCAAAGGGGTGAAGATAATGAGTGAACCTTAAATTCCTTGGGCACTATTGAAAACATAACTGTCCCAGAAAGGATTGGTGATTATCTCTCCTTGAAAGAATGTGCTCTGATTTCCAAGATAATGTTGCATTAGAACTGACATTACACAGTACATCTACTATGTAGCACAACTAATGCTGGGAGGAGGTAAACTGAACATCCAGGGATACATAAAACCATCCTGATCTGATGCCTTTACGTTTCACATCTCATTTCTGGAAATGTTATCATATAGCACTGACATAAACATTGCTATTCTGTGGAAATTCTTGGCAATTTGAATAATGGAAGTTGTATTGGCGTCACTGTTTTGATTTAAATTTGTTGCCTTGCCTTGGGGTTACTGCATCCAAAGGGATCTGCTTCCAGAAAATATTTGTTGTAATTTCAGGGACCAAGGAGGATTTTGGCAACAATTCTGCACAGATTCTGGAGCTGATGGTCTCCAGCATAAAGTGGTGGCCTATTTCATTTCAAGACATGTGGACCAACCAGCATTCAATGTTTGGTGGGTAAGTTCTCAGCTTTTTTGCAGCCCCAGTATAGTGCGGTGCATTGGAAGCACAGTGTGTGAAAAGCAAGAGAACAACTCAGCTGAGAGAACAACTGTGAACACCAGAGTTCAAAGGGGATTAACATTGTATCATAGCAGCACACCAGGGTTTGTTGGCATTGGGTAGCGGAAGTAAATCTCAGACTTTCACTCCAGTTTCCTAGTTTACCTTTGACCTGACTTAGGAAAATCTGATTTTACTCATATTCTCCAAGAAACTTTTAAAACATTTTTCTAGCTAGTAATAAGAATAATAAAATGTTTAATGGTGTTCATTAATGGCTGGATGTTGTAAATATTCCATTGGTTTAATTATGGATAGTGCTAAGGTGATTATTCAATGAAATGAAAGATTTATAGCGAGTTGGGTAGCTACATAAAATACAGGCATTTTTGACATGAAGAAATTGGCCTACAAACAGGTCTTAGGAACAGAACCGTTATGCAACCTGTGAGTTGCCGATATTCTTATTTTTCACCATTTGACGGCACTGGGCCTGTGCTCGCTGAAGTTTAGAAGAATGAGGGGGGACCTCATTGAAACATACAGAATAGTGAAAGGCTTGGATAGAGTGGATGTGGAGAGGATGTTTCCACTAGTGGCAGAGTTTAGGACTAGAGGTCATAGCCTCAGAATAAAAGGACATTCCTTTAGGAAAGTGATGAGAAGGAATTTCTTTAGTCAGAGGGTGGTGAATCTGTGAAAAAGTTTGCCACAGAATGCTGTGGAGGCCAAATCATTGGCTATTTTAAAGGCAGAGATAGATAGATTATTGATTCGTACAAGTGTCTGAGGTTATGGGGAGAAGGCAGGAAAATGGGGTTAGGAGGGAGAGTTAGATCAGCCATGATTGAATGGCAGAGTAGACGATGGGCCGAATGGCCTAATTCTGCTCCTATCACTTATGACCTTATGACCTTATATTCTATAGGGGAGAAGATACTATTTGATGCCCTGTTGCAAATCTTGTCTCCTCCATTGAAGTTCAGCAGCTTTAAACGTTCCTCTTCATGCGGCCTCTGACATGTGACTCTCCAAGAACACAGTCACAGGAGCATCCTTGTCTTGGAGCAACTTGATACTGAGGAACCCTTAAGTCAAGGCAAACTCACTTAACTCCTGGAACAAGGTTCCCTTATAGACTCTGCATCAAGCACTAGTTAGATTAAAGTAACGTAGAATAGAAACCCATCAGCAACTAACACGCATGAGTAAGTTGATCCCTCAAAATGGCACACACAGAGGTTTGTCTATTCCTGATGCTCAGCAGTTGGCCTCAGGATTGTTGAACTTCATATTGGCAGTATCTATTCGTTGTTGAATGATACTGATGTCCCGATCTCCACTTTTCCGGCAGACAGTATGATCACATGCATTAGTATCCTTCATAATTAGATAGCTGAGGTGGTTCATGCTACATCACTGAATGAGGTGCCACATTGGAAGCACATTTGGAAATACAGTGACCAAACAAGACAATTTTTGAAGACATTTCTGAAAATGTCTGAAAGATAGGTCTCAATCCAAAACGTCACCCATTCCTTCCCTCCTGAGATGCTGCCTGTCCCGCTGAGTTACTCCAGCATTTTGTGTCTATCTTCGGTTTAAACCAGTATCTGCAGTTCGTTCCTACACAAAGAAAATTTAGTGGCCTTGAGCTCGTAATTTTCGGGCTGACATTCCAGTGTTGTTTTCTCAAATGTGCAATAGCTCAGCTGCTCTGCCTGCCTGTGAAAGATCTCAAGGTAGGATATGATAATAAATAACATATTCCCTGTGTCCCAGCCAACCTTCCTCCTTCTGCGAAAGCAAATTAACTCATCCTTCACCTCAATAGTGTCTGTAAGCCTTGCCGGCCTTGAATCAATTGTTTTCCTCTGGCACAACTAATCTTGTAATTCAGAAGCATTATGTTGGTTGTGATGTGTTATAGAACATCTTGAGGACATGAAATGTACCACAGAAACATGAGGTGATACATAACTTGTAGTTGTATTATTGTAGACAAACTGGCAGGAAATTTGTCTTGATCCTCCAACACAGAATTGGCTTTTATAGGTTATCAATTTTCCTCTCCAAGAATGAAAATATTGCAGAATATAAAAATGGTTACTGTTTCAAAATTGGCCAAGTTGAATTTTGCTCAGCCCTCACCCACCACCACCAAGACTTTGTAAGGTTACATTAAGCTATTGATTGTCTTTGCAGATTGATGCTCCGTGGAAGTGAGAGATATTAAATATATAATTTACATCGGCACTTGTGCTTCCAAATTACATGATTGGGGCATTTATTTTATGCAGCATATATAATGAAAATCCACTGGCAAAGAAACCTGAAACGCTTCTAGAATAATTAGAAATTAACAGTATCTGAGGGAATTACTGACGGGCTCAATTTTGCTAAACTCATTAACGAACCACTAATGAGCTGTCGAGCAGTTACCTTGGAGATTCGCTCTCGTGTAAGCTCCCGTTTCATGTTCTTCATGTCGTGTGTTAATTCACTGGTCAGCCTGGCACAGACTCGTTGTTTTAATTAAATTTGGGTTAGATATGTGTTCTTTTGCAGTACGAAAGAGAAGGATGCCTAAAGTTATTTACCTAATTCTGTTCAATATTTCAAACAAGATTATTGCTGCCAACATGCAAGAAAACCATCTGAGGACAAGAACACATTAGTCATGTTATTCAGGATACATGGGAAACCATCACATTTCAGGAATCTCCCTCTCCCTTGACTCGGTCTGAGGAAGGGTCTCCACCCTGTTAATATTGGCCAAATTAAAGACACCATAAAATGGAGGACCCCTGCACTTGTCAGAATTGCCTAACCCTTGTCAGCTGAACTTTACAGGCTTTGATTGGCGTCAGCCAGTCTAGGCTCAGACTGGTATGCAGGATGGTGAGGGGTCCAGATGTTCTCCCTGTTTCTCTTAAATTGATAACATGTATCGCAGTTTTGCAAATAAACCTTAAAAGCATCATTTCAATTGGACCCCTGCAAAAGCATTGCAAATAGTGTAAATAATGTTACAAGATGGCTATTCTGCTAATCGATGATTGGTCAAATTGTTGAGCCTTGGAGAAACTGTTTGAATCTCAGGGCACATGTTTCAATGTTTGTTCTTGTTTGCTTCCTTCTAGAGCTTTCTTTCTTATACAATGTATTAGCCTCTGTATTATTGGGTTAGGGGGTTATGTATGGGGTTAATCGATATCTGTAATTGGATTATTAAGAGACCATCCCCATGTGGTTCGGCCCCTCAAGGTCCCGGGACCTATAAAAGTCCGCTACCACGAGGTCCTGTGTTGATCATCTGGGAGAGCGCTTGGTACTATGTGACCTTCTGCAGTGTCTCTGTTTGAGCGAGGCCTAGAGGGCTTGATCAGGCAGATACGAGGATCAAACCCGCGGTGGGATAGGTACAGTAGTTGAACTGTAATTATGTTTTGTTAAAATAAAGATTAGTTGATCAAGTGCTTGATTCTGTGGTTTTTGACTGAAACTAAACTGGGCGGAAGCTTAGAAACAAGCAATTTACATTGGGGGATTGTCCGGAATCTCAAAAGACCCCCAAATACAAGTTTGCGATCAAGGGTGTTGAGCTGTTTCGATCGCGAGTGCAGAAATCGGGCCCAAGGTGTGTTTTTCGCATTGAATTTCGGCACTTCGTTAGTCGGAGCGGATCGATCATTTGCGGGCTTGGGGAAGGGTCTAATCGAGATCATTAGAATATAATCCAGCATGCACAGGGGGGGGGGGGGGAGGTGGTTAGCACTCCTTTGGGTTAGGGGCCCATAAAACCAGGGTGGGGTTAGAGGCCCTGCTGGGGTTGGGTTAGAGGCCCTTTCCTGGATTATAGGCCCAAAACTTGGTCGTAGTTGGCATACTGTAGCTTTAACGAGAGCCTGACGCGCTTCATTGGGCGAGGAGTGGCCAAAGGTTAGATTTGGTATCCAATTGGTGAGGTATTGAAATACAGGTCTGACCTACGTATCGATCAGATCGACTGTCAGCCATAAGTTTTAAGTGCGAGGATCCGATGGTTACGAAGGGGATGACGATGATTATTTAGAAGATTGGGAGAGTGTTAGAACGAGAAATTCACGTCCACAACCTTATGCATCCTACGATCCCAATACCTCAGATGCACTTTGCGGAGCTTGTAACCGGAATAGACAATCAAATTCCATGGCACAAACTTCCTTAAACCCGACCGCTCCGTCCATTATAGACAGTCCTAGAGTGCAAGGTACCAGAAGCAAGACTAGAAAAATAATTCAATTAGTTAAGAGAAAAGAAGAGCATACCCCTAGACAAATTGAAGAAGCAGTTAAGGAAGGAAATAAATCATTTAGAAAGTACCGTGAACCCCCTGGTGAAGGGGAAGATACATCTGGGTGTGAGACAATAATTGAAGAGGCTGAGGTAGATCCTGAAGCAAATAATTTCCCCAAGTGAGCATACCAGATTCCTGATGAATTTAGGACATCCATCGCATGAAACATAGAAACATAGAAAATAGGTGCAGGAGTAGGCCATTAGGCCCTTCGAGCCTGCACCGCCATTCAATATGATCATGGCTGATCATCCAACTCAGTATCCGGTACCTGCCTTCTCTCCATACACCCTAATCCCTTTAGCCACAAGGGCCACATCTAACTCCATCTTAAATATAGCCAATGAACTCGCCTCAACTACCTTCTGTGGCAGAGAATTCCACAGATTCACCACTCTCTGTGTGAAAAATGTTTTTCTCATCTCGGTCCTAAAAGACTTCCCTGTTATCCTTAAACTGTGACCCCTTGTTCTGGACTTCCCCAACATCGGGAACAATCTTCCTGCATCTAGCCTGTCCAACTCCTTAAGAATTTTGTAAGTTTCTATATGATCCTCCCTCAATCTTCTAAATTCTAGTGAGTACAAGCCGAGTCTATCCAGTCTTTCTTCATATGAAAGTCCTGCCATCCCAGGAATCAGTCTGGTGAACCTTCTCTGTACTCCCTCTATGGCAAGGATGTCTTTCCTCAGATTAGGAGACCAAAACTGTACGCAATACTCCAGGTGTGGTCTCACCAAGACCCTGTACAACTGCAGTAGAACCTCCCTGCTCCTATACTCAAATCCTTTTGCTATGAATGCTAACATACTATTCGCCTTCTTCATTGCCTGCTGCACCTGCATGCCTACTTTCAATGACTGCTGTACCATGACACCCAGGTCTCGCTGCATCTCCCCTTTTCCTAATCGGCCACCATTCAGATAATAGTCAACTTTCCTTTTCTTGCCACCAAAGTGGATAACCTCACATTTATCCACATTATACTGCATCTGCCATGCATTTGCCCACTCACCCAACCTATCCAAGTCACCTTGCAGCCTCCTAGCATCCTCCTCACAGCTAACACTGCCCCCCAGCTTTGTGTCATCCGCAAACTTGGAGATGTTGCATTCAATTTCCTCGTCCAAATCATTAATATATATTGTAAATAGCTGGGGTCCCAGCACTGAGCCTTGCGGTACCCCACTAGTCACTGCCTGCCATTCTGAAAAGGACCCGTTTACTCCTACTCTTTGCTTCCTGTCTGCCAACCAGTTCTCTATCCACATCCACATCAATACTGAACCCCTAAAGCTTTTGCATATATAATAGCAGACAATGGTGCAAGGGAGGAAGCTCTCGTCGACACCCTTCAGAAACCAATCGATTTGGCCAGAATATTAGATGTAAGACCAAAAATGGGAGAAGGAGTAGATGAGTTTTTAGAGCAATTCTCTGAATTATATATGGACCAATCGGGTGACTTAAATTACAGAAATGGAATAAATTCCCGACTCCCACCTGCAACTGGATCTTGGATTTCCTGACTGAAAGACCACAGGTGGTGAGGATGGGAAGGAGGGTGTCTGCAGAGCTCACCGTCAGCACAGGATCACCACAAGGCTGCTGTCTCAGTCCCAAACCTTTCACCCTGTACACACACGACTGTGTCTCCACCCAGGAAAATACCATCATTATTAAGTATGCGGATGATACCACCATCCTGGGCCTCATCAAAGGGGGGACGAGTCGGGCTACAGGAATCTGGTGAACGACATTCTTGCCTATGGTGAGGTAAACGACCTAAGCCTCAACACAGACAAGACAAGAGAAATAATACTGGAATTCAGAAAAAATCCACCCCCCCTGCAGCCCCTCATCATCAAGGGGACTGTGGTGGAGAGGGCTGACAGTTACAGATACCTGGGATTACAAGTAACATCAGATCTGAACTGGACTTTGAACACTGTTGCAACAGTGAAAATAGCCCAGCAGAGACTGTACTTCATCAGGCTGCTCAGAAAAGCTGGCCTGCACTGTCACCCTCTCACCCAGGTCTACAAAGGACTGATAGAGAGCATCCTCTCCACAGGCATCACGGTGTGGTATGGAAACACCACACAGACAGAGAGGAAGGCTCTGCAAAGAGTCATAAAGACTGCAGAGAGGATTATCAGAACGGAACTTCCCTCCATGGAAACAATCTACACACAGCGCTGTCAAAAAAGAGCAGAGAGAATCATCAGAGACACACGACATCCAGCTCACTCCCTGCTCAAACGCAAAAACTGCACATACACCCTCAGGCACAGACGAGCGGACAGCATCGTCACAAACAGAACACGCTTTTTCAAGAGTTTCTTCCCTGCCACAGTGAGACTCTTGGCCAAAACAAAATGAACTGATGTCCTGATCCACCTCATAACATATAGGGTCTTAGGCACTTTCTTTTTTTTATTTCTAGAGAAGTATATGTTCTTATAGATTATGTGTCTTTCTGTGTGTCTTTTTAACTCGACGACTTGACTCTCTGAACAACCGCACAAGAGTTCCTATGTGTGTAAGCACAAATGGCAAATAAAGTTTTTGATTTGATTTGATTTGAAATTCCCCTCAATATTGTGCCATCTTACTGAATTGCCTCCCCACCAACGTAGCAGAAGCCATTAAGACTAATAACATGGACTGGACAGAAAATAGTGCCAGCCAAATGGCTAGGGCTGTAAGATATCACTGGAAAGACATAAAGAAGCAGGATAGCTCGCCTGCAGTAAAATCAAGAACTGAATACGTGATCAGAAAAGAACTACCAAAATTCGACTCTGAATCATGGATCCCCAGAGTACCAGCAAACTATGGACTGGGAGAAGTTTGAGTCCTGGAATATCCAGACCGGTATTACAGAGACACACCTGCCCTAGAGCCGGTCCTCCAAAGACCAGGGTTGAGGACAGGCCGGCCATCAGAAATGGCCCAGTGTTATAGTTGCGGAGGGGTAGGTCACTGGAGTAGGGGGTGCCCAAATAAAGAAAGGAATGACAGAGAGGGTCACAGAAAAAATCTCTAAGATCAAAGAGAATGGAGGGATCAACGAGACCCTAGAGAGCACAGAGGGAACTTGTAGGAAAATCAGGCGTCAAGGAGACAAATCTCCTTTTCTCAGAATAACCCATTCACACGCCTATGATTAGCGAACCTAGTAGTGACTGGATGCAAGTCTGATGAGGAACCTATGTTATCTCTACAGGTTGAAGGTAAAATCTGCACCTTCCTAGTAGACCCAGGCACATCCATGTCATCTCTTCACTCAATTTATTATTTACCAGAATCAAGAGAAGTTCAGAACCTGTCCGGGTTTCAATGACAAGTTTGCCAGTATCCCATCTCTGAGCCAGTCAAAGTAGTATATGGAGGAAAGGCGATCAAACATAGATTTGTGATCACCACCAGATTAGATTGCAACCTGATGGCAAGAGATCTACTCTGTGCTTTCCAACTAAAAATAGAATGTGGCGATAGAGGTGGAGTAGTGACCCCCTGGGCTCCTGCACGACAATGTTACTCCATAGTGACCCCTCAATGGTGGTCCTTAGATCTGGACGAAGAACCCCCATTTCACATTACACTGGCTTACAATAGGAGTGGAAAGGACAATGAGCTGGAAACCTTCTTAAAATCATTTGAAGGACGGGAATGGGATATAGAAGTATTGGCACTAGTGGAAGGAAAAGAGGGAGCTGCCGAGTATGCTAAAATACCAGCACAATTATGGAAAAGAACTGATGAAGTTGCCCCTCACATCACATGAAAGGTGAATTTCCCGGCCAAATCTAAAGACCTAGGAACGATGGTAAGAAAGGCAATTACCTTGGCAGACACAAATAATTATCAAAAGCAAAATTTGTCTAATCGATCTGTTGTTGAATTTTACGAGGCCCCAAGGAAAGCTGTTACCTGCTTACGTCATCATCTGGGGAGTGAGGCATACGAGTATGTGGACCCTCAGGTATGGGCGGAGGACACTGCTCAGGTAGGATGCGTGAACATCAATCCCATCCGTGTAGCTCTCCAGAAAGGGGTAACACTTCCTTCAATCCGACAATATCCATTGAAACTACAGGCTATCAGCAGCATTAACAAATTAATGTGGGGTTTGCTAGAACAAGGTATATTGGTGAAGTGCCAATCAATCTGTAACACCCCTATTCTTGCCGTTCCAAAACCGGGAAAGGAGGGCCAATAGAGACGTGCAAGATTTAAGGGAAATCAATTCTGTTGTAGAACCACTTCATGCCCTAGTGCCAAACCCTGCCCATATCCTAGCCCAAATACCGGCTGAAGCAAAAGTCTTTTTAATAGTCGACTTGCAACATGCATTCTTTTCTCTTCCTCTTCATGAAGACAGCCAATATTTGTTTGCCTTCACATATAGGGGTCAACAATATACTTGGACCAGGTTGCCTCAAGGATTAATCAATTCGCCTGCTATATTTTCCAGGTGTCTGCAGGATCAGCTAAGTACTTTGAAGTTTAAAATGAATTCAACATTAGTGCAGTATGTTGATGACTTATTAATGGCTAGTAAAGACGAATCCATTAATCGGAAGGACAGTGCATAACTACTAAATCATCTAGCCGACCTAGGATATGTGATCTCACCATCTAAAGTACTGGTAGCTCAGGAGAAAGTAAAATTTCTAAGGATTATAATTTCGGCCACTGAAAGAAGTCTTGAGAAGAGCAGACTCGAACCTATCTGCAAATTTCCAATTCCAAGAGAGGCCAAACAAATGAGGCAATGGTTGGGCATGGTTAATTATTGCAGGCCCTGGATTCCAAATGTAGCTCTAGAAACTAAGGAGCTAACACCTTATACCAGCAAGGAGGGCAAATTTAAATTAACAAAGGAGGCACAGGAAGCATTTGAGAACTTAAAGAGATCATTAATGCAAGATCCAGCATTGGGAAGGCCATTATACGACCGTCCTTTCCAGCTGTATTGTACAATTTTACTTCGGAGTCACGTGAGTGACTACGTGAAGAACCCCGTCAGGGCGCATGCGCGTCATTACGTCGGACGCATTGGCGACAACGGCAGCGGGAGCTCGGAGCTCCTGCTGCAACGTGAGTAAATACAGCTCCACCAAAGTCGGGGAGACTTTGGAGGAGTTAGAAAAAAGTAAATAAATTGTTTCTGCTGGTTTTTTTTTCCCATAGACAGGAACAAGTAAAAGGTGCAGGCTGCTGCCGACAAGGAGAGAGAGAGCTGCGGGACGCAGTCTCTGAAAGGCAGCCTGTCACCTCGGGGGAGTCGCAAGCCGGTAGCAGTGCGGCGACAGACTTGGCTAAGTGCCCAGCCGGGTACACAGCCACCGCCAGTCGGGCGGTCGGCATACGCCAAGTCTGTCAGGGCTATAGACTCCGTAGAGTCGGGCCACGAGAGTCCCGTCGGGGACAGGATACCGTTCCCCAGCGGTTATCCAAAAGGAGCAGCTCATACAGGGGCTGCTCCACAGAGACGCTCCAGGAGGAGTAATACAGGAGGGAAGCCATAGGGAAGGCTCCACTGGCAGTGCCTAGGAGAGGTCTGCCTCATAAAGCCACAACTCCAGGAGGAGTTGTGCAGGCGGGAAGCCTTAGGGAAGGCTCCGCTGGCAGTGCCTTGGAGAGGCCTGCTTCATAAAGCCATACTCCAGGAGGAGTTGTGCAGGCGGGAGGCCGTGGGGACGGCTCCGCTGGCAGTGCCTAGTAGAGGCCTGCTTGAAAGCACCCTCTTTGCAAGAGGTGAGTGCAGAAGGGCAGATACGCTCTGACCCTGAGTCCGACGACTTCCAAAGGGAGGGCAGGCAGCTGTCAGAGCTGACACCGTGTGCAGCACGGTTTGCCATGTCGTTGGATGCTGGTGAGCCTCTGGGTGAGGAACTTGCCACCAGCATAAATTACCAAGTCTCACATCAGCTACAGGAGCTGACAATGGATGAGACAGTAACGAAGTATGAAGCCCCAATCAACTGTGGACTGTTAAAAGTTCCTGTTGGGAACAGGAAGAATTGGGGTAAGATGGGCATACTAATGAAAGCCCAGGAGCATGTGAAGCTCCAGCATATTTTTAAAGTTGCTGGCATCTGGTATAACGAGCTTTGCCAGGATGGTGGATGGAGAGGGCATGAGAAATTACAACAAAAGGCGCTATTGTGGAGTGCCCACTTTGAGATCAATTGCCTCCGCAAGATGCGATTAGACCAACCATCAATGCTAAATATGCTTCACTCTGCCAGCCTGGCACAGTGCAATTGGCACAGCTGTTTGGCGAGGATTTCGCACAGCAGGTGAAGGAGCTGGAGGAGGAGGCTAAGACGGCAGCCACATATTCACCAAAGCGGAAGTATCCCTATAAGGGAGCAGACTGGTCCGGGCAAGGGACGAGTCCAGCTACGATGCAGCGCAGTTGGCGTTCGGCTGTAGCACCGCCACGGAGGTGAGATATCCAGCTCAAGGCCGGGGAAGAATGCCAGGTGGTAAGGAGGTAAGAGGGTCTGGTTCTCATGTAGACAGATCTAATGTGATACAATTAAATGTTTACCTCAGATATGTTTATACTGAAGGTTATTCAAGGGCATCGAATAAAGCTTAAATGCAAATTCTGATTTACCCATGCAACATGTTCCAAAAAAGGAGTTTGACTTCAGTATCACTGAACAATTGGAAGTTCAGCTGGAACTTGCAAGCTTATGTAATAAAGGTGTAATTGCTAAGGCAGTTTACCAAAGCCATCAGTTTGTGTCCAATATCTTTCCCAGACCAAAAAAGGATGGGGGGATGCAGAATTATACAGACCTGAATAGGCTTAACCCTTTTGTACGGTATAGACATTTTAAGATGGAAACGTTTGTGAAGGAGATCTTAAAGATGCGGATTCAGTGTCTGTTCATTTGCAGGATAGAAGATTTAAAATTCAGCTGGATGGGGAATTATGCCAATACAATCCACTGCCTAATGGTTTGTCTTCAGCTCCTAGAGGGATTACAAAGTTGTTAAAACCTATTCTAGGCATGAAGAGAAGTCAAGGTCATGTGCTCATGGCTTAGCTAGATAATATCTTGATTGTAGGACAATCAAAGGAAACAGCTGAAGCATCAGTGGCAGTTGGTAAAAACCAATTTTTAATTGGGCTTTATAAGCTATTCTGAGGAATCTAAATTTATACCTGTGACATAAATTGACTAGTTGGGTTCACAATGGACTTAATCAATATCATTGTGACCTTGCCCAGGCAAAAAAGGGTACAGCTAATTAAGAGCTATATCAAGTTAATTGCTAACACACAGCCTTCAATTAGCCAGGTGACAAGACTGCTGTGGTAATGGCTGGCAGCATTTCCAGCAGTTCAATATGGCCACTTTATTATCTACAATTACAAAGGTCAAAGGAACAAGCATTGAGGATACATTGGGGTCATTATAATAGACCTATGCTTCTATCAATAGAGGCTGTTGCTGATGTACAATGGTGGATTCAGCATGTGTCCACTAGTAGTTCCAAAGTGTTATTGGACCAAGCTTCCATGATTTGCAGACAGATGTCAGAGCACTTGGGTAGGGTGCTACTGATACAAGATACAAAAACAGTATATGACTTATGGGAAAAAAAAAAAAAAAAGGAACAATATTGTGTTCAAAAGAATATTCAATATGATACTGTAGTTATTGAAAATGTGTTAGAGTTTATCTACACTTTATTATGATGAAGGTCTTAGCTATACTGCTATCAATACAGCTAGAAGTGCTTTGTCCGCATATCTTGTAATAGGTACACGGACACAAAGTATAGGTTCTCACCCTCTCATATCTAGGTTGATGAAAGGAATCTAATTCCAAACCACCTAAGCCTAGGTATATGGTAATCTGCGAGGTAAGCGTTGTTCGTAACATACTTCGTCATTGGGTCCCTGTCACGGCTATAACTTTGTTAAAATTAACCATGAAATTGGCTATGCTAATGGCATTGGTGTCAGTACAGAGAGTGCAGACTTTCCAAAAAACTTCAGTTCGAGAGAATGGAAGTGAATACAGAGAATGTTCTGTTTTATATTTCTGACCTGCTCAAACAAAGCAGGCCAGGTGTGACAGGTTTTAAGATTGTGTTCTCAGCATATCCTACAGCTCCATGTTTATGTGTAAGGACACATTTGTTACATTACATTGAAGCCACAAGGGCTTTAAGACAAGAAGAAACAGGATTATTTGTCAGTTACAAAAAGCCAACATAAAAGAGTGGCAGTTCAGACTATCTCAAGGTGGTTAAAGCAAGAGTTGGTTCAGGCAGGAATTAACATTTATGTGTTTACATCTCATTCCACTAGCGCAGTAGCAACATCCGCGGCCAGGGCGATGGACGTTCCCATCGACCATATATTAAAAGCCGCAGGTTGGAAAAATGAACTTTTGTTTCAGCAATACTACCATCGGCCGATTGCCGATGGAGGGCTGTTTGCTAACTCAATATTGAGTGCTGTTGCTATTGTTTAAAGTGTGTTTTCAATACTGTTTCATTCTGTTTCGTTTGTTGCCCTACATTAAGAGGGTTTATTGGTTGTTTTATGACCAAAAATAAAACTGTTTTGTTTTTGCATGATATGCAATGTCATGTTTACAGCATTATTGATGATACTCAGTCAATCGATGCAGTGAGAAGCCGGGATTTTGATCTGCGGCATAAAAATCACAGAGCTTTAAAATCTTCACGTAGTCACTCACGTGACTCCGAAGTAAAATAGTAAGATTAAACGAGAACTTACCAGTTTGAAGTTTGATCTTTATTTTATGAGGAGTTACGTTGGTGATTACGTGCCCGCCACGCCCAACCCTCTCTCATAGAAAAAAGGTCATAATGGTAGTTCTCATGTTGATCATCTTAATATGTTACTTCAATTATGGTTTTGTCTGTGATTTCATACCGCTGCTTTGAAGATTGACGCGCATGCGCCCTGACGGGGTTCTTCACGTAATCACCAACGTAACTCCTCATAAAATAAAGATCAAACTTCAAACTGGTAAGTTCTCGTTTAATCTTACTATTCTATCTGATTGTGCCACTTTGGTACTAACGCAAAAGCATGGGGATAGACATAGGCCAGTTGCATATTACTCCTCCAAATTAGATCCAGTAGCTAGGGGACATCCTCTTTGCACTCAAATCTTAACTGCAATTTACAATAGTTTACAATCAGCTGCTAATTTGACACTCCAGCAGGAAATTGTAGTGTACAGTTCACATTCGGTATCGGCATTGTTGGGGCAGCTTCAAACCTAGCACTTGACAATGGCCCGCCAAAATAAGTATGAGGTCTATTTGTTGAACAATCTGAAATTGCAGTTCAAACACTGTACGTTAATTAACCTGGCTTCTTTTCTTATTTCACCCCCAGAAGAGCAAGCAGAAGCAGGACACGACTATTTGTTATGGAGGAAGAAACATCAGTGAGGGAGGACTTGAGGAATGTACCCATGGAAGACCCTGACAGCACATTATATGTGGACGGTAGTGCATCCATTGGACCGCGGGGTGAGTGGTTGTCTGGGTATGCAATAATTAATAAAAATACGAAGATTGTAGAAGCAGCTGCTTTTGAATCACCCTCAACAAGCTGAATTATTCACTTTAATTTGGGCTTGAATTATTGGGGAAGATATAAAAGTAAATATTTACACTGATTCTCGATATGCATTTGGGGTGGTGCATGACTTTGGACAATTGTGGAAGAATAGGGGATTCCTAACTTCTGCAGGAACCCAAATATTACACAACCAATTGGTGACAAATTTGTTGAAGGCCTTAATGCTACCCAGACAAATCTCTGTAATAAAATGTAGTGCCCATACTAAAGGACAGTCCCCAGTAGACATTGGAAATCGTAATGCCGATTTAGTAGCTAAAACGTATCATGGGAACGTAAGGTGGTGGTACATAAAATGATGAGGTAGACTGAAAATTTAGATAATGAGTTCCCCTCAGAAGGTCAATGCTAACCATCTAGGAAATTACTTAGAGTTAAGAACTAGTATAAGCGAGAACCCCTAGACTGAGAACGGAGCTAATATAGTAAAAGTCAATATAGTAAGAGTCAACCTAGTAAAGAGTCAACATAGTAAGGAGACAACATAAATAGGAAGAGGTACTGGAGGAGAGACTTAATGAATATGAGGGAGTTTTGAACAGGTATTGAGAATAGCAGAGCCAATGCATATTTAACCAATGGATCTAAATTGTTTGCCCCTTGATGGTAAAGAGGCTTCTATTATCAAGGTGGAAAGAAATTGTCCCTGGATTCGGCATTCATAATTGGATTTATGATGAAATTGACTGCATATGGAAATTGATTGTTTAAATTTGAACAGCTGGGAATTCCGCAGGAATTGAAATGGAATTGTGTGATCGGCCACAATGCTATGGAATGAGAAGGATGAGATGGACACTGAAATTTGAAATAGTAAATTGAAGGCTGAGACTGGATTGGGTTGAATTGGAACATTTATCATGGTTTGCTTTAAATTAGAGTCATGCCTGTAGGGAAATCTGGACTGAACCCAGCTGAAATTTATATGATGACCCATCACCAGATATACATATTATAACATTGTGTGAATATGAAGAAGGCTGATTAGTGTTGATCCTAGGATAGTAAAGAGTATATTAGGGAACAGAATAGGAATAGGGATACAGTGATAGAGAGATAATAGGTTCGAGTGAAATAGAATTATACTGAATGTATGGGGAAGCATGGGCGCATGATGGTAACTTGCTTTGTCCCAAGTTTTTCAGGAATTTTAGGTTATAGGTTCAACTATGGAAAGGGATGGAAGAATGGGCAACAACACGGATGGAGGGAATTTGCACCCACGAAAACACGGGAGGGGAAGACTCATCAGACGGAAATTGTGAAGCTACGCCCAGGAAAACTTGGGAAGCTTGATAAGATTCTGGGAAGAAACATCATCATCTTGTGTTGTTGATAGATGAGAATTGTAATGGATGCACATATGTATATCTGGTTAGCTGATTTGGTTATCATTTATGATGAGGGTTATCATGAATTATAAAACGGGGGAATGTTAATATTGGCCAAATTAAAGACACCATAACATGGAGGATCCCTGCACTTGTCAGAATTGCTTAACCCTTGTCAGCTGAACTTCACAGGCTTTGATTAGCGTCAGCCAGTCTAAGCCCAGACTGGTATGCAGGATGGTGAGGGGTCCAGGTGTTCTCCCTGTTTCTCTTAAATTGATATCATGTATCGCAGTTTTGCAAACAAACCTTAAAAGCATCATTTCAATTGGACCGCTGCAAAAGCATTGCAAATAGTGTAAATAATGTTGCAAGATGTTCATTCTGCTAATCGATGATTGGTCAAATTGTTGAGCCTTGGAGAAATTATTTGAATCTCAGGGCACATGTTTCAATGTTTGTTCTTGTTTGCTTCCTTCTAGAGCTTTCATTCTTATACAATGTATTAGCCTCTGTATTATTGGGTTAGGGGGTTATGTATGGGGTTAATCGATATCTGTAATTGGATTATTAAGTGACCATCCCCATGTGGTTCGGCCCCTCAAGGTCCCGGGACCTATAAAAGTCCGCTACCACAAGGTCCAGCATCGATCTTCTGGGAGAGAGCTTGGGACTGCGTGACCTTCTGGAGTGTCTCTGTTTGAGCGAGGCCGAGAGGGCTTGATCACGCAGATACGAGGATCGAACCCGCGGTGGGATAGGTACAGTAGTTGAACTGTAATTGTGTTTTGTTAAAATAAAGATTAGTCGATCAAGTGCTTGATTCAGTGGTCTTTGACTGAAACTAGACTGGGGGAAAGCTTAGAAAGAGCAATTTACAACCCAAAACGTCACACATTCCTTCTATCCAGAGATGCTGCCTGTCCTGCTGAGTTTGTGTCTATCTTCAAATTTCAGATAACATTTGATTGGTGAAATTGATAGTGAAATAGGCAATTCGGGGTCAGAAAAAAAAGAATGTTAAATTTGTGACTCCTATTTTTTGCAATGTGAGGGAATTATTATATTTCTAGTTAATGGAGGGAGAAGAGGCGGGGGGGGCATCCATTAAGAAGATAGCAGCTGGTATGGTTTGGGCAAGTCTATGCAAACAAGTCTAGCCATCTGTGTTTCCTGTTTTCCTTCTCGCTCACAACTATTTTCAGCAGGCATCCTAACTACATGCGTTTAGTTGACACGCTTCCTCAAAATTAAGATGCCTTTAGAAGTTGCTCAAAAATCAGAAGAGATCGACTCGCAAATCCAGGTCCATTGCCGTTTCTTTCCGAGGATTATGCATTTTCTCATTGATTTCCAATGTACCTCTGGTTTCCAACTATATGGAGATAAAATGAGTTTTGCTCTGAGATTCACACATTTGATGTGTTTGAAGACAGTGCTTCAATTTTAAAAAGACCTGCACATATGTCTCAATGTGAGCGCAGCCATTTTTTAAAAATGTATCTCTATATTCAGTAGTGTATCTTTGGAGACAATGAAATTCATTCTTATTTGAGTAACACGTAGCTCCTTCAAATTTTATATGGATATATATCTATGTAATTGGAAATTCATTCATTTTCTGCGTAAGAATTATAGTCTTGAAATTACAGCATCTAAAGATCAATGTTTGAATGCATAATGCATTCATTTTATCTTTCTAACTCCATTATTTTAACAGAGCTATTAATCCACTGGATATACAGTTTGTCCATAAACATAGTGCTTTGCTTTAAAATTCTGATCCATGTATGTCTATTATTTTCCTAGCTCTGCACTGTGGCAACACTGCAACCATTCCTCAGTTATCTCTCTTGTCCTGAACTTTCTCCCATCTTTTCTCCCATGTTATCTATTGAAAGACACAGAGTTCAACTATTCCTTATGTCCTTGAGTTATTCGGTGCAGAATTGGGCCCTGCAGCCCACCACATCCACGCTGATGTGGTGGGCTGCGTGGATGTGGTGGGCTGCAGGGTCCACATCCCATTTGCCCACATTAGGGCAATATCCTTCCACACCATGCTCATTTAAGTGTCCGTCTAAATGTCTCTTTGCACTAATAGCATTTGTTTGTTTATGTATATCTATATATAGTAAACCCTTACAATAACAGACTAGTAGATTTTGGTTATACCCGTTGCACCTCCTCCCCACTTCGGCAGTTACTGAACGAGCTGGCGCCACTTGGCGGGAGATTCTGGTTTGTGTGAGTGGAGAGAGGGAGCAGCATGAAGACGGCATGAGCACTGCCTTTGGGACCAGGGGCTCTGCAGCTCCCCAGCCTGTGAATTCTGCTTGCTTAACCCCCCCCCCCCCCCCCACCCAACCCCAATGGCATGTTTCTTCCCTCCCAGCCATGGGTTAAACTTTAACCCCTTCACTTGGTTATAGTGGACAATCAGCAATAATGGCCACCACCCTCCCCCTCCCCCTGTGATCGTCAATGGAGGGTTTACTGTAGACTGAACTTCTCCGAGTCATTTATTATTGTGTTTACATTTTCTGTGTTGCTGCAAGGAAGAATTTCATTGTTCCATTTCTGGACAGATGACTCTCTTGACTTGACTAAGCCTATGCCTTCTCGTATTTGATACTCCTACCATGGGAAAGTGATTTTGACTATCTGCCCTATCTATTACCCTCATAAACTTATATGCTTCAATCAGGTTACTTCTCCTTTGCTCCAGGAAAGACAAGCCCAACTATTGGCCTTCAATTCAAAAACATCCCTGTGAATCTCCTCTGTACTCTCTCCAGCCAATTGACATCATCCCTAATATGACCAAAGTTGCACACAATACTGCAATAGCAGCTCAAGCAGGTGTTTGTAAGGCTCAGTTTAATTTAGTTTAGAGACCAGCGATCCCCGCACATTAACACTTTCCTACGCACATGAGGGGCAATCTTTCTGACATTAACACCAAGCCAATTAACATACAAACCTGTAGGTCTTTGGAGTGTGGGAGGAAACCAATGATCTCGGAGAAAGCCCACACAGGTCACGGGGAGAACGTACCGACTCCGTACAGGCAAGCACCTGTAGTCAGGATCGACCCCGGGTCTCTGGCGCTGTAAGGCAGTAGCTCTACCTCTATGCCACTATGCCGCCCTAAAATTTCAGCATGGTATTCTTAAGGGCCTTTCCCACTTAGGCGATCTTTTCAGCGACTGTCACAGTCGTAGCAGGTCGCTGAAATAGTGGCGACTGGACCCTCCCCAACGACAATGTCTACGACAAGCTTCGACAACCTACCACCTAGTCGACGTCAAGCTACGGCAAGCTACTGACAACCGGCGACCCATTAGGATGACAACCTACAACAGTCGCCAGCACCTATCGCCGATTGACGTAGGTTGGTGTAGGTGGTCGCCAATGGAATTCCCCAAAGTCTGCCCCCAGTGACAACCAACGTCACCTGTGACAACCAGCGACAACCTGCGCCATCCTGGCGACAAACTGGCGACAAACTACGACAGCACCTATGACAGGAGAAGGCAAGCTACGTCAAGCCCACAGTCGCCAAAAAGTTTTGAACATTTCAAAATCCAGCGGCGACCAGAAAAATGTTACGACTCTTTAGGCCATACTCACGACCATACAGGCGTCACCCCGCGACCATGTAGTCACCAACAAAATCGCCTAAATGGGACAGGGGCTTAACTCTTATATTCTTATATTCTGACCCATGAAGGCAAGCTTGCCATATGCCTTCTTGACCACTAAATTCACTTTGAGGGGACTATGAACTTAGTCACCCAAGTCTCTGTTCATCAACATTGCTTTGTGCCCTACCATTTACTGTATACTGTATGTTCTACACAAATTTGACTTTACAAAATGCATGACTTTGGATTTGCTCAGATTCCACCTGTCAACGCTTTGTCTGATTTTCCAATTGATCTATGTCATGGAGTAGCCCTTCCTTACTAACCACAACTCCACCAATTGTTATGTCATCTGCAAATTTACCAGTTATGTCTTCTACATTATCATCTAAGTGATTAACATTTATCATAAACAACACAGGTCCCAACATTACTTCCTGTGGGTGTAGAATTAGATAGATATCCTTCCACCAACTCCCTCTGCCTCCCATCACCAAACTAATTTTGCATCCAAGTAGCTTGCCTTGGATCCCATGTGCCTTCATCTTTTGGACCTTTGCGAATGCCGTTGAGTTCGGATTCCGATGTTAAGGAGATGTAATGTAGGGTGGAATGGTGGTGTAGCGGTAGAGCTACTGCCTTACAGCGCCAGAGACCCGGGTTCGATCCTAACTATGGGTGCTGTCTGTACGGAGTGTGTCCGTTCCCCCGTGACCTGCGTGGTACAGGTTTGTACGTTAATTGGTTTGATGTATATGTAAAATTGACACCAGTGTGTGTAGGGTAGTGTTATTGTGCGGGGATCGCTGGTCGGTGTGGGCTGAGGGCTGAAGGGCCGGTTTCCGCTCTGTATCTCTAAACTAAACTTAAAGAGACACGGATACGATTTGACCAGCAGGCTCGACCGAGTGTGAGCCTCGACCTCCTGACACCATGTCCTGATGTCTCGGCCCAACCAGACTGAAGGCCTGAACTCCCAGAGCGCCCAATGTTGCTATCCAACTCCCAGACCCAAGTGCAACCACTTACCTGATGCAGCCAAGTCCATTGGCTGAAGACGGCACGGTACTCACGTGAGGGTGGCCGGGACGGTGTTCTGGGTCCTGGGTTCGGCCGCGGGCCAGCGGCTGCGTCTGCAGGACTGGTGGGCGGCAGCTTCGACCACCCCGGGCCGCGGTGTTTGAGCCGCAGGACTGATTTAACATCGCCCGGGGGGTATCGCCTCAGCGCAGAGGGAGAAGAGGAGGGAAGAGACTGCAGACCTAAGACTTTTGCCTCCATCACAGTGAGGAGATGCTGGGTGGACTCACTGTGGTGGATGTTAATATGTGTTTATTGTTGTTTTTATTGTATTATACGTATGACTGCTGCAATTTCGTCCAGACTTCGGTCTGAACGACAATAAAGGCATATCTATCTATCTAACTATTACAGTATCTCGGTACACGTGACAAAAGGGTGGCACGGTGGCGCAGCGGTAGAGTTGCTGCCTTACAACGCTTGCAGTGCCGAAGTCCCGGGTTCGATCCTGACTACGGGTGCTGTCTGTACAGAGTTTGTACGTCCTCCCCGTGACCGCGCGGGTTTCTCCGAGATCTTTGGTTTCCCCCAACACTCCAAAGACATACAGGTTAATTGGTTAATTGGCTTGGTGTATGTGTAAATTGTCCCTAGTGTGTGTAAGAGAATGTTTAAGTGCTGGTCGGCGCGAACCCGGTGAGCCGAAGGGCCAGTTTCCCAGCTGTATCTCTAAACCAACATTAAACTAATAAATCTAAATGTAAACCTGAACCTTCAGGCCAAGTGTGTCAGGTGGCTGTTCACTTCCCCGCTCCTTGGACCATCCAAAATAGAGAATGAGCATTTGGGATGGTATGGAGAACATGCATCAGGAGTGCCCAGAAGCCCTGTCTAAGTAGTAGAAAGAGCCCGCCATCTCACAAATTACCCACCCAGCTTCTCAGGTACCCACTTGCTCCATCTGTGGAAAATCCTACAGCTCCCCCATCACCCCCATCACCCACCTCTGAACCCAGATTGGAAGTAAATCATCCTCGAGTCTGAGGGACTGTCTAATATGTACAAACTATTTCTCGAAATAAATGCAACTTTTAATTCTGCATCTAGGATATTGTTTCACATGGCTATTGCATTTACAATGGAGCAGATTGAGAAAGTAGTTAAAGACATAAGTATAACCAGAATTGCCTTCTGTGGAAGAACAGCCCCTCATATTCCATTTGGGTAGCGCTCAACCCAAGTACATGAACATCAAATTCTAAAATTTCAAGTAACACCTCCCGACCCTAGCTTCTCTTACCTTCTCACCTGTATCCACATATATCACTTGCCAGGCTTTGCCCAACTCGAATCTCTTATTTCCAGCTCTTCTCGCCCCTATTCCATCAGTCTGAAGAACGACCCCAAAAATCTGTTCATTTCCCTCCACAGATCTTGCCTAACCCATTGAGTACATCCGGCAGTTTGTTCCTTTGTTAAAGATTCTAGTCTCCAGAATTATCTCTTGATTGACTGGAGATAGACACAAAAAGCTGCAGTAAGACAATGGGTCAGACAGCGGAGTCAGGGGATATGGGGAGAAGGCAGGAATGGGAATGATTGGGAATGATCAGCCATGATCACATTGAATGGCGGTGCTGGCTGGAAGGGCCGAATGGCGTACTCCTGCACCTATTGTCTATTGTCTATTGTCTATCTCTGGAGAAAAGTATTAGGTGGCGTTTTGGGTCGAGTCCCTTCTTCAGATTGACTGGGTTGCTCATCAGGAGGAAGTATAAAAGGTGTCAAGGGTTGGGAAGCCATGGACAAGTCCTTTTCTACCAAATGCCCCGTCACACAACGGCCTGTTATTAAGAGCAAATGGATATGAAAATCCGAGCTGCTGTGATAGAAAGATTATTCACAATAACAGATGGATCAAACCCTGTTGAATCCTTGTTGCCATGTTTGAAAGAGAAATATCACAGGGAATCAACACAGAATTCTCACACAGGTTGCTTCACTACATTATATGGGCAAGATAGGAACATCTGCCTGTATCACAAAAGACCAAGACAAATTCAAGAGTAAAAATTAGCTTGTTATTCTGGCAGTAAATCTTAAAGTTTGAGATCTTGACTTAATGCGAGCACGTTATTCTTTATTTCTCGGACTCATTCAGTCATTCCAAAGAGAAATCAGACTTTGTTCCAATTGTATGTTGCTTTTACAGGCGATTTTATTGACTCGTCCACAGCTGATTAATTCTCTGTTCCCCGTCTGATACAGTGACTGCTCAGAAACGTGCCTGTGAATATATTGGCACGTATAAGAATAACCTGGGATCCACAATGTGATATCAGCCATTCTGCTGCATGGTCTTTGCAAGTGGTCATGCTCCCCATGGGAATAATTTGACAATGTTGCAAGACAGCTCTGCCCTGGCTGATGTCACGATTCACTGCTCCTGAGAACAATGTTCATGGAGCAATGGTCAGGAGACTGTGGTTCCACAGACTAAGGATGTCCCCTCAGGAGAATTGCCCACTCACTCATTGTGACACGGAAGGAGACCATTCAGCACGTTAGGTTCATACCAGCTCCCAGAAACATTATTTCCGCTGTCTCAATCCCCTCGAAGATAGATACAAAATACTGGAGTAACTCAGTGGGACAGGCAGCATCTCTGGAGTACAGGAATGCGTGACGTTCCGGGTTGAGACCCTTCCTCCTCGAACAGCTGATGGAAACCCCTGGAGTCACAGGGAGAAGGTGCAAACTCCACACCAGGGATTAGTTTGAACCTGGGACTTTGGAGCTCTAAGCCGACATTATTAACCATGTTGTCACTCTCCCAGTCAGTGCCCATCCCAATTAACCCCGCAACATATTACATATTTGGAAAAATAACAATTTGGTCACCTGTAGGTTGAACGCTGATTTTCCAGTACCATCGTCTCCAGAGCCTTTCCGGATTATCCGTTATTCTGGACCAACAGAGGTCACGTGATAATGAAACAACAGTACACCCCTATCCCGCTAATCACACCTCTCCCGTGCCTCTTATGCACCATGGAGTGCCACAAACGTAAATAAAACAAATATAAAATGTGAACTGGATGTGAATGGAATGACCTGCCGACCCATCCCTGGCTCGCACTGTCTCCATGGCCATTTAGATCCCCGGCTTCCGACCCCACTCCCAACTCACACGGTGCACCAGTGAGCCCTTCACTCACCGGTGACATTGCTGTTGTTGTGGCTCATGTTGTAGCCTCTAGGGACAGACGATGCGGTCTCCCAGGTTCTGCAGACCGCTCTGTCTCACCTTGACAGCCAGAAAGGGGGCTATGTGAGGATGCTGTTCATAGACATCAGTTCAGCTTTCTATACGATAGTCCCCACCAGACTTGCTGAGAAGCTGCTGGAACTGGGGCTTAACACTCCCCTGTGTGCCTTGGTCCTGGACTTTCTCACCGCCAGGCCCCAGGTAGTCAAGATGGGAAGACATACACCCAACACCCTCACACTGAACAGAATCCCCCCAGGGGTGTGTCCTTAGCCCCCTACTGTACTCCCTGTACACACATGACTGTGTGACCAGGTTCAGCTGCAACTCCATCATCAAGTTTGCTGATGACATTGTGGTGGTGGGCCTGATCTCCGATAACAATGAGAAGGAGGTGGCTGATCTGGCACTCTGGTGTCAGGACAACAGCCTTCTCTTGAATGTCATAAAAACTAAGGAGCTGATTGTGGACTTTAGAAGGGCACAACAACCGAGGACACACACTCCACTGGAGATAAATGGGGCTACTGTGGATAGGGTGAGCTGCTTTAAATACCTGGGAGTCCACATCACAGAGGATCTGACATGGACATCACACGCTGCCGCACTGGTGAGTAAGTCAAGGCAGCGCCTTTACCACCTCAGGCAATTGAGGAAATTCAGAGTCTCTCTGAGGATCCTTCAGTGCTTCTACTCTGGGGCTGTAGAAAGTATCTTGTCCGGCAACATCACAATCTGGTTTGGGAACTGCTCTGCCCAGGACAAGAAGGCTCTGCAGAGAGTAGTGCGTTCGGCCGAACGCAGTATGGGAACTACACTCGCCCCCCTGCAGGACCTATACATCAGAAGGTGCAGATCCAGAGCCAGCAACATTATGGGAGACCCCTACCACCCCAGCAATGGTCTGTTCCAGCTGCTACGGTCCGGCAAACATCTCCGCTGTCATGCTGTGAAAACAGAGAGGATGAGACGGAGTTTCTTCCCACAGGCCATTAGGACTGTAAACTCTTATCTCACCAGGGACTAATTTACTGTACCAATTTACTGTTGTGTTGTGTCTTTTTAAAATTGCTGTTTTTTTTCCTAACATGTAAATACTGATTCTGTTCTATTCTGTTCTGTAGTTTTTGCACAATCCGCAGGCATTGCCACTTTCATTTCACTGCACAACTTGTATGTGTATGTGACAAATAAAGATGACTTGGCTTGACTTGACTTTTCCTCGGGTCTTTGGTTATGTTGGCTGCTTTTTGATACAGTGTGGTGCAGATGGTGTCAATGGTGGCGAGTCTGGTCTGTGCAATGGACTGAGCCACATCCACAACTCTGCAGTTTCTTGTGGTTTAAATCAAAGGTAGACACAAAATGCTGGAGTAACTCAGCAGGTGAGGCAGCATCTCTGGAGAGAAGGAATGGGCGACATTTTGGGTCGAGACCCTTCTTCAGAGAAGGGTCTCGACCAGAAACGTTGCCCATTCCTTCACTCCTAATATGTTTTCTATGCTGCATCTGTAGACGTTTGTCAGTGTCATCGGAAACACAGTGGCACAGAGGTAGAGTTGCGGCCTTACAGTGCAAGAGACTCTGGATTGTTTGTGATTACAAGTGCTGTCTGTTGGAGTTTGTACATTCTCCTTGTGACTGCGGGAGTTTCCTCTGGGTGCACAGGTTTCTTCCCACATTCCGAAGACATGCAGGTTTGCAGGTTAGTTGGCTTTTGTAAATTGTTTGTCGCATGTAGGACGGAACTAGCGACCGGGTGATTGCTGGCAATTGAGGAAAGCAGGGTGAATAACCAATTGATGAGGTTTTCTCGTGATCCAATTGAAAAATAGCTTTAGTTTTATTTCGTTCCAACATTGCTGCAAATAATAAAATAGTTTCAGCACCTGCTGTGGTTGGATTTGGAATGATCATGAATTATTAGTATCATAATGCACTAGGCTTTGTAGGCTGAAAGTCTCCTTTTATGTCATTATAAAAGAATTAGAAAATAAAAATAAATACTAAATACAGTGCTAATGTAAACTAATAGAATGCTACATAAGGCGTATTAGATATGTTCATTTACTCAAATATCTATGAAGTTACATCTGCCTGCTTGCTTAGATCTGCCTACTTAGCTATGAAAGTTCCTCGCTCAGAAACCTATTCTGCACTGCACTCAAACTGCAGCAAATCTCCAATAAAAACATGTTACATGCTACAATTTTATGGGTGCACAGATCAAACTGTGTCATCAGTATTAGGCTAGATTGAGATAAACCATGCATTGATGTGATGTTAAAAACATATGAATAATCCACAAAGTTCCTTTAATACTCATTAAAGAGACTGTGTGTTTACCAAACGGATCAATGACAAAAGGGTGGCTTTCAAATTGATTTGACAACTCGCCTTTGGCCCAGGATTGGGAGCAATGGAACAGGAGTGGTCCATTTGTGAATAAAATCATTGAAGCAACTCCAATGGTTCCTTGGCTGTAATACCAAGGACTATTTCATGTAGAAAGACACAAAGTGCTGGAGTAACTCAGCGGTACAGGCAGCATCTCCGTCTCTATCCAGCGATGCTGCCTGTCCGGCTGAGTTACTCCAGCATTTCTGTGACAATATCCATGTAATTTATGCATATGAGCTGTGCTCATTCTCGCACATGCTCAGTAAATCAGTCAGTGACCTTTGACTTGGAAATAAATCATTCCTGTTTTTGATTCCAACATGAGTGTGTGTGCAGCCATCTTTCTCTGGATATTATGTACTAGTTTACTTATTTTATAAGCAGACGGATATCAAAACATGGTGGCAGCGGTGAAAGTGAACATTTGTGAATGAAATGGACACTATGATGATTAGAAAAAATGCTTTGAAAAGCTTTCAGAAATCAATGTTTCAACGCTCAACGACCGGACTAGCTTCATGCATGAATGAATGCAGGTCAGTGAACACACAAAGATAAGACGCTGCGTGCAAATCAGCGCTGTGGGGATAGAAATTTAAAAAGTCGTGCTGTGAGAGTCTGCTTAAAGATAAAATAAGCTAGTAAGAGCGAGGGAATATGCTGATATTTCAAAATGGTGCAGACTTGTCCATCATTCCACGTAGCTCCACCACCCAATCTAAAGCTCAAAGAGAACAGGGTGGAAGAGTGGAAAATGTTTAAACAAATGTATGAAAATTATGCAGTGACAACAGAACTGGAGAAGAAGGAGAAACAATATCAAAAAGCAGTATTCCTGCATACTGTTGGATCGGAGGGCGTGCAAATCTTCAATACCCTGACGTTCGAGATGGTAGCAGATGAGATAGATGTGAAAGTCATCATCGACAAGATGTCTACCATCATCATAGGAGAGAAGCATGAAACCTAGGAAAGATTTGTTTTCAATAAACGAGACCAGAAATCAGGGGAAAGCATTGAAGCGTATGTTGCAGAGCTGAAGGAGCTTGCTAAAATATGCAACTTCTGTGAGTGCCTGAGAGAAAGCCTCATTCGAGATCGCATCGTCATTGGTATTGCAGACCGGTCAACTAGGAAGATACTCCTTCAAGAGAGGAATCTTACACTGCAGGGGACTGTGGACATACGTAGATCCTCGGAAGTAACAGCGGCAAGAATGCAGATCATCGGCGAAGAGTCGACAATACACAAGGTGGAGCGATTCAAACCAAGGGAAAAGATGGTTGATTTTCCTTCACAGAGGAAGAATCAGGGACTAGAAAAGTGCAAGTTCTATGCAAGGACACACAAGTGTAGGAAGGAGGAATGTCCAGCGTATGGGAAGGACTGCAACAGATGCGGACAACAAAACCACCGCCTGCTGCTGCAAGCAGAGGAAGGAGAGCATGCAGAAACGGGGTCTGCACAAAGTCATAGAGACATCTGACACAACGTCCATTTCCGACACAGGGTCTGTGAGTTGCATTGAGATCAATGCAGCCGGAAACAATTCCTCTTCAGGCCTATTCGCTGAGATGCAGGTCGGCACAGAAGCCATCAAGTTTCAGATTGACTCGGGTGCCAGTGTTAATGTGATTCCCAAGCATCTTGTACCCAACAAAGAGGACATTAGAAGAGAGAAAATCACCTTAAAGATGTACAACGGACCCAACCTGTTGGCGGAAGGTAGGGCAAAAGTCGTGCTCCGGAACAAGACGAACAACAAGAAATACCGTGTTCACTACATAGTGGTAGAGGAAGGCTGGCTCACACTGCTCCTGAACAGTAAAGCTGCACAACAGATGAAACTCATCACGGTTCACTACGAGAACGTCAAGAGCCTGAATGCTGTTAGTGTGGCTGGCTCATTAGTCAAGAAATACAAAGATGTCTTTGACGACGAAAGACCTGGGAGACTGCCTGGCAAGGTCAAGTTGGTAACTAGGATGGAGGATGTGACCCCATCACAGTGTTCTGCAAAGCCGGTACATGTAGACATGAAAGAGAAGGTCATGAATGGTCTCATGAAGCTGGTCGAGCAGGACATCTTGACTAAAGTCGAAGAACCATCTGAATGGTGTAGCAGGCTGGTCATTACAGAGAAAAAGGACAGCACAGAGTTGAGGTTCTGCATTGATCCTAGACCCCTCAACAAAGTCCTGAAAAGGGAGATCCACAGACTACCAGTCATAGAGGATGTACTCCCTGAGCTGTCCAAGGCGAAGGTTTTCTCGAAATTCGATCTGAAGTCAGGATATCTCCACTGCAAACTAGATGAGGAGAGCAGTTTCTTAACAACCATGAACACCCCTTTTGGGAGAGATCGCTGGAAGAGGTTGCCATTTGCACTGAAAGTAAGTGCAGAGATCTTCCAGAAGAAGCTGCGACAAGCCCTAGAAGGATTAAAGGGAGTGGAATGCATATGAGCTGTGCTCATTCTCGCACATGCTCAGTAAATCAGTCAGTGACCTTTGACTTGGAAATAAATTATTCCTGTTTTTGATTCCAACATGAGTGTGTGTGCAGCCATCTTTCTCTGTACATTATGTACTAGTTTACGTATTTTATAAGCAGACAGATATCAAAACAATTTTGTGTCTATCTTCGGTGTAAACCAGCATCTGAAGTTGAGGGAGTTTACAAGGTTAATTCCCGGGATGGCGAGACTGTCATATGCTGAGAGAATGGAGCGGCTGGGCTTGTACACTCTGGAATTTAGAAGGATGAGAGAGAATCTAATTGAAACACATAAGATTATTAAGGGTTTGGACACACTAGAGGCAGGAAACATGTTCCTGATTTTGGGGGAGTCCAGAACCAGGGGCCACAGTTTAAGAATAAGCGGTAAGGCATTTAGAACAGAGATGAGGAAACACTTTTTCTCACAGAGTTGTGTCTGTGGAATTCTCTGCCTCAGAGGGCGGTGGAGGCCAGTCCTCTGGAAACTTTCAAGAGACAGCTAGATAGGGCTCTTAATGATAGCGGAGTCAGGGGATATGGTGAGAAGGCAGGAACGGGGTACTGATTGGGGATGATCAGCCATGATCATTGTGACACGCTCCCCCTCCTGGTCTATGTTGTGTGTTAACCTCTGTTTCTTCCCCAAGTGCCGGCTGGAAGGATCCTGTACCTGATTGGCCAGGCTTCGTCAGGTGACGGCTGACTCATCCCCAGTATAAATGGAAGATTTCCCAGAGTTCTTTCTCTTTCGGTGACGACCCTGCCTCGTGAGGTTGTGCTGGTGTGAGCTGTGAAAGGACCGGCCACATGGCATAGAACTTTGTGTAATTCCATCAGTTTGTAGTAACGTCTATTGGATTGGGCTGTCCTAAGACGTTATCGGTATTTTGTTTCAGGGATAGCTTTCTTTTAGGCAGGTTTAGAGCCTCGGGTTCGACGGTCCATCGCGTGACTGGCCTGAGCACCTTTAAGTTGTGTGTTAATCCATTCATCCTTGTCTGGGCTGTTTGAAGCCGGTTTGGGTTTTGGGGTGTTATCAATAATTAAACTATTTTTGAACGTAAACCTGGCTTTTGGACTTATGTTACGCGACTCTGAAATGCCTGCTTTCGGGAGTCGTAACAATCATAGTGAATGGCGGTGCGAGTTCAAAGGGCTGAATGGCCTACTGCACCTATTATCTATTGTCTGACTATTTCATGTAGTTATATTTTGGACTGTTAATGCCACCATTGAAATTGACCAATATTAAATGCGACAGCTAGTATTGATTGAAAGAAATTTCATTGAGCATTGTAATACTACTGTGCAAATTGGCAACACATTTGGGAAGGAGAAATACCCATGAGTGGTGTGTAATTTGCATCACTCCTCAATTACTCCGTCAGTACTTCCAGTCAAGCAAGTGAACAACTAAAAGCCTGAGATCTCATTTCTTCAGGCAGTTAACTGTTGATGTAAAAATGCCAACAGTTTAACATTTATATTTATTATTTTCATTTTCATTTCTGCCTCTTCCAGCTTTTCTTTCTGAATCCAACCTTTCCTTAGCTATTTCATCCAATAACTGATTTAATATTGGATGTCTCCGCTCTAATTCAAACTCCTTTCTAGATTTTGTTCTGTTTATTTCTAAATCCTTTATTTTCTCAGGACATTTCACCATGGCTCCAGTTACCATTGTAATCAGCTTGTCAATGGAAGATGTTTCTGGGTTAGGCTACTTATAGGGCAAAAAAAATGACTACGTTGAAGAATACAAGTAACTGTCCAATGGCTGAGCATATTGTTGTCTTAAAAGAGATAAACATGGTGATATTACCATGGATACAACAACTCAATAATATCTTACAAATCAAGTAGGAGCTGATGTTTGTAGTATTAAGGGCATGAAGCAGACAAAGCCCCAAGGCTGATGGGATCTATCCCTGATTATTAAGAATATCCCAAGTTATTGATCGGCACAGTGGTGCAGCACCAGAGACCCAGGTTCGATCCTGACAACAGGTGTCTGTCTGTAGGGAGTTTGTACGTTCTCCCTGTAACCGTGGAGTTTTCTCTGTGTGGTCCAATTTTCTCCCACAGTCCAAATACGCACAGTTTTGTAGTTTAATTGGTTTTGGTAAAATTTGTGAATTGTCCCTGGTGTGCAGGATAATGCTAGTGTACGGGGGTGAATGCTGGTCGGCATGAACTTGGTGGGCTGAATGACCTGTTTTCTTGCTGTACCTCTAAAGTACTAAAATTACTAAAGTATTAAAGAGAAGCAAGAGAGATTGATGAAGATCTTTGCCACTTCTCTAGCCACAGATGAGGTCCCGGGGGCCTGGAGAGCAGCCAATGTTGTTCCTTAGTTTCAGAAGGGAAGTAGAGAGAATCGGGAAATTAAATGCTAGCGCAAGAACAGGAAGGCACTAGTTATCTATTATCTGAATGGTGTCAGATTAGGAGAAGGGGAGGTGCAACGAGACCTGGGTGTGCTTGTACATCAGTCACTGAAAGTAAGCATGCAGGTACAGCAGGCAGTGAAGAAAGCTAATGGCATGTTGGCCTTCATTGTGAGAGGATTTGAGTTTAGCAGCAAGGAGGTCCTACTGCAGTTGTACAGGGCCCTGGTGAGACCGCATCTGGAATATTGTGTGCAGGTTTGGTCTCCTAACTTGAGGAAGGACATTAATGCTATTGAGGGCGTGCAGCGTAGGTTCACCAGGTTAATTCCCAGGATGGCGGGACTGACATATGATGAAAGAATGGGTTGACTGGGCTTGTATTAACTGGCATTTAGAAGGATGAAAGGTGATCATATAGAAACATATAAAATTCTTAAAGGATTGGACAGGGTAGATGCAGGAAAAATGTTCCCGATGTCCCCCGATGTCTGTCCAGAACCAGGGGTCACAGTTTAAGAATAAGGGGTATGCCATTTAGGACTGAGATGAGGAAAACCTTCTTCACCCAGAGAGTTGTGAATCTGTGGAATTCTCTGCCACAGAAGGCAGTGGAGGCCAATTCACTGGATGTTTTCCGGAGAGAGATATAGCTCTTAGGGCTAAAGGAATCAAGGGATATGGGGAAAAAGCAGGAGTGAGGTACTGATTTTAGATGATCAGCCATGATAATATTGAATGGTGGTGCTGGCTCGAAGGGCCGAAAATCCTTCACCTATTTTTCTGTTTCTATTTTTCTATGAACCTCATGTCAGTGGTAGGGAAGCTTTTGAAGAGGATTCCTCGGGATAGGATTTACTCCAGTTTGGAAAGGAATGGGCTAACTAAGGACAGTCAGCATGGCTTCGAATGCAGCAGGAGCACATGTTTTACAATCTTGGTTGTTTCTTTGGAGGAGGTGACAAAGGTGATCGATGGCGGTAATGTGGTGGATATTGACTAGGTGGAATTTAGTAAGGCATTGGACAATGTAGGCAGATCCAGAAGATTAAGATTTAGAAGACTTGGTCGTTTAGGTTCGGAACTAGCTTACTCCTCGAAGTGGAAGGGCCAGTGTTATTCTGGCTGGGGATTTGTGACCAGTGGAGTTCCACATAGAACTGTGCTGGGACCTCTGTTGTCTGTGATGGATATCACTAACCTGGACATAAATCTACATAGGTTAACTAGTAAGTTTGCAGGCAACACCAAGATTGTAAGAGTTACACACAGTGATGAAAGGCTGTCGACATATACAGCGGGATACAGATCAACTACTGAATTGGGGGGAGAAATGGCAGATGAAGTTTAATCCAAGCAAGTGTGAGGATATGCGATTGATAGCAAGACATTTACCTTGTGTTAAGGGACTCTGAGGTCTAGATCCATAGCTCCCTGAAAGTGGCAACACAAGTAGATAGAGTGCTGGAGAAGGCACATGGCATGCTCATCTTCATTGATCGGGGCATTGTGTGTAAGTCAGACCGCCATGTTGCAGCTTTATAGGACTTTGGTTAGACTGCATTTGGAGAATCGCATGCAGTTATGCATGCACCATTATACGAAGGATATGGGAGCTTTGGCTATGGTGCAAAAGAGATTTACCAGAATGCTGCCTGGGCTAGCAGGTATTAGCTACAAGATTAGGTTTGTTTTCTTGGACTGCCACAGGTTGAGCGGAGACCCATTAGAAGTGTATAAAATGATGAGAGAGAGATAGGGTAGGCAGTCAGAACCTTTCTCTCAGGGTGGAAATCTCAAAGGTGAGAGGACATAGTTATAAGGTAAGAGAGGCCATGTTCAAAGGAAATATGTGGGGCAAGTTTTTACAAAGAAGGTGGTGGGTGCCTGGAACGCACTGCATGGGATTGTGATGGAGACACATATAACAGTGGTGTTTAAGAGGTTTTTAGATCGGCACATGGATATGCAGGGAATGGAGGAGTATGGATCATTTTAGGCAGATGAGATTAGTTTATCTTGCTTGACTATTAATCAAGATATTCATCTTTCGATGGCATTGAATATCTCGTGGTGGGCTCGTGGGTGCGTATAGATTACCTTCTGATCCACGGTCTTCAATTAAAGTGACTATTGAGGGCTAAACCCTTGAGACGTTGTAGAGACTGTCGCTACACCCTGCCCACTGTGCCCATGTTAAATGTCAAGCACCAGCAAACAGTAGCTATTTAAGAAGGGTACAAAAGAAACCTTGGGACTCTGAGGAAATAGTATGCTGTGGTTAATTAGGAAAATACTTTGAGAGATATGACGGTAGCAGCCAACAGGTAATATTTAGTGGAATAATGCATACCATGCAGAAAAAAAATCCCTTTAAGGCACAAAACCCCACCGAGAAAAAGAATTAATCCGCAGCTGACAGGAGAAATTACAGATTGTATTAAATTGAATGTAAAGGTTTATAAAGTTGCCAGAAGTAGAAGTGGGGCCCATGATTTTGGAGCATGTTTAGAGCCTCGTAAAGTAGGACCAAGGAATTATCATGCATGACAGGCATCATGCAAGACAGACATCTGCCTAAAACTTAGCCATATTAGAATGAGAGCAAACTGGCTCGAAACAGACTGAAATAGCTCTTATGAGTAGGAGGAACCAAGAAGATTAGTGAAGGCAAATGTGGGTCCCTTCCGACAAAGAGAGGAGAAATTATGATAGGAAATAAGAAAATGGCAGAGGAATTAATACTTACAGAAGATATAAAATTCCTGCCAAAAATAGCGGAGAATTGAGGAGAATGAGGATTGAGGGAATAACTATTAGCAGCAAAACAAAATGAAGGAAATTAGTTAGATTGAAAACCGATAAATCACAAAAAGGCAAAAAATGTATATCCTGGAATATTGAAAGGCCTTTGACAAGGCTCAATGTGGGAGACTGGCCCAAAAGATACAGGCTCATGGGATCCAGAGCAAGTTGGTTCGTTCGTTCGTGTGTCAGACGACGTGTGTGTTAGCTCGCTGTTGGCTTCTGTCGTCGTCCAACATGTTGACAGAATTGGTCGCCCGACGCGTCACAGAGTGCATCGTGTCGTCGTTTCCAGGGATCGCCACGAGGAGGCTTCTGTCATGATCCCCAGCAAGTTGGTGAACTGGATGAATATTCATTTGGCAATGGGAGACATAGTGTGATTTGCAGGTTGTGATTGCATGCCTGTGATTAGTGATGTATCACAGGGATTGGCAGTGGAACCTTTTGCCGCTTGTAATATATGTGAATGCTTTGGATGTGGATGTTGGAGGCATGATCAGTAAGTTCACAGATGAGACAAAGATTGGTGTACTTGATTGTAGCATGGAAGTGAGAGGCCACAGGACGATATTAATTGTTGGCTGAGAAATGGCAGCTAGGATTTAATTCAGAGAATTCAGAATGTACTCTATGAGTCCCAGAGAATATTGAGGAACAGATGAACTCTGGTGTACAGGTGGCAGCACAGGTAGATGATATGGTCCCTGGGCCAGACGCCCAGGGACCGTTGCAGAAGGAGGAGAAGCATCCGGGTAGGGAGTAGTTAAACAGCGCGGGGCTTTGCTTTCCAGACGCCCAGGGACCGTTGCAGAAGGAGGAGCAGCGTCCGGGTAGGGAGTAGTTAAACAGCGCGGCGCTTTGCTTTCCAGATGCCCAGGGACCGTTGCAGAAGGAGGAGCAGCGTCCGGGGAGGGAGTAGTTAAACGGCGCGGGGCTTTGCTTTCCAGACGCCCAGGGACCGTTGCAGAAGGACCAAAACTGCAACGTTCCATTCAAGTTTCCTATAAGTGAGGAAGCCGCTGATTGGTGGAAGAGGACCAAGAGAAAGCAGCTGATTGGGAGTCAGATCCCTGCTGATTTCCTCCACCAGTTTTTGTATTGTATCCAGGGTAAGGGGGGAGTATGAGGGCCAGGGCAGTTTACTGTTCTGGATGTCAGATGTGGGAGGTCATGGAGTCTGATACCCCTACAGACGTTCACATCTGTGTCAGGTGCGTAGAGATGGGGTTCCTAAGGGACCGTGTTAGGAACCTGGAGCAGCAGCTCGATGACCTCTGTCTGATCAGGGAGAGTGAGGAGGTCATAGAAAAGAGTTATAGGGAGGTGGCCACTCCAAGACCATGGGAGGCAGACAAGTGGGTCACGGTTAGGAAGGTCAAGGGGCAGAGGCAGGGACTAGTGAGTACCCCGGTGGCTGTACACCTTGAAAATAAGTACTCCTGTTTGAGTACTGTTGAGGGGGACAGCCTTCCTGCGGGTAGCAACAGCGGCCGGGCCTCCGGCACAGAGACCAGCCCTATTGCTCAGAAGGGTAGGGAAAAGAAGAGGAGGGTAATAGTAATAGGGGACTCTATGGTTAGGGGGTCGGATAGGCGATTCTGTGGACGCAGTCAGGAGACCCGAATGGTAGTTTGCCTCCCTGGTGCCAGGGTCAGGGATGTGTCTGAACGCGTCCAAGATATCCTGAAATCGGAGGGAGAGGACCCTGAGGTTGTGGTACATATAGGTACCAATGACATAGGTAGAAAAAGAGAAGAGGTCTTGAAAGGAGAATTTAAGGAGTTGGGAGGAGAGTTAAGGAGAAGGTCTACAAAGGTAACAATCTCAGGATTACTACCTGTGCCACGTGACGGTGAGAGTAGGAATGGAGTGAGGTGGAGGATAAATGCGTGGCTGAGGAACTGGTGCAGCGGGCAGGGATTCAAATTTCTGGATCATTGGGACTTCTTTTGGGGAAGGAGTGACCTGTACAGAAAGGACGGGTTGCACTTGAACCTGAGGCGGACCAATATCCTGGCGGGGAGATTTGCAAAGGCTACTGGGGAGACTTTAAACTAGAACGGTTGGGGGGAGGGACTCAAATAGAGAAAGCTAGTGGAAAATGTGGGAGGCAGGAGGCAGAGAAGGGAAGCACTCGGACCCAAAATGTAGGGGAGAAAGAAGAAAAAGATAATAAACAGAGAATAAGTGGTGGTGGGTTTCTTAAATGTGTATATTTTAATGCTAGGAGCATTGTAAGAAAGGTGGATGAGCTTAGAGCCTGGATTGACACCTGGAAGTATGATGTTGTGGCGATCAGTGAAACATGGTTGCAGGAGGGCTGTGATTGGCAAATAAATATTCCAGGATTTCGTTGCTTCAGGGGTGATAGAATTGGAGGGGCAAGAGGTGGGGGTGTTGCATTGCTTGTCAAGGAAGATATTACAGCAGTGCTTTGGCAGGATAGATTAGAGGGCTCGTCTAGGGAGGCTATTTGGGTGGAACTGAGAAATGGGAAAGGTGTAGCAACACTTATAGAGGTGTATTATAGACCGCCAAATGGGGAGCGAGAATTGGAAGAGCAAATATGTAAGGAGATAGCAGATATTAGTAGTAAGCACAAGGTAGTGATTGTGGGAGATTTCAATTTTCCACACATAGACTGGGAAACACATTCTGTAAAAGGGCTGGATGGTTTGGAGTTTGTAAAATGTGTGCAAGATAGTTTTTTGCAGCAATACATAGAGGTACCTACTAGAGAAGGGGCAGTGCTGGACCTCCTGTTAGGAAATGAGACAGGGCAGGTGGCGGAGGTATGCGTCGGGGAGCACTTCGGGTCCAGTGATCACAATACCATTAGTTTCAATATAATTATGGAGAGGGTCAGAACTGGACCTAGGGTTGAGATTTTTGTTTGGAGAAAGGCTAACTTTGAGGAGATGCGAAAGGATTTAAAAGGAGTGAATTGGGACATGTTGTTTTATGGGAAGGATGTAGAAGAAAAATGGAGGACATTTAAGGGTGAAATTTTAAGAGTACAGAATCTTTATGTCCCTGTTCGGTTGAAAGGAAATAGTAAAAAATGGAAAGAGCCATGGTTTTCAAGGGAAATTGGACACTTGGTTCGGAAAAAGAGAGAGATCTACAATAATTATAGGCAGCATGGAGTAAATGAGGTGCTTGAGGAGTATAAAGAATGTAAAAAGAATATTAAGAAAGAAATTAGAAAAGCTAAAAGAAGATATGAGGTTGCTTTGGCAAGTAAGGTGAAAGTAAATCCAAAGGGTTTCTACAGCTATATTAATAGCAAAAGGATAACAAGGAATAAAATCGGTCCATTAGAGAGTCGGAGTGGACAGCTATCTGCAGAGCCAAAAGAGATGGGGGAGATATTGAACAATTTCTTTTCTTCGGTATTCACGAAGGAGAAGGATATGGAATTATGTGAGGTAAGGGAAACGAGCAGAGTAGCAATGGAAACTGTGAGATTCAAAGAAGAGGAGGTGCGGACACTTTTGAAAAATATGAAAACGGATAAGTCTCCAGGTCCTGACAGGATATTCCCTAGGACATTGAGGGAAGTTAGTGTAGAAATAGCAGGGGCTATGACAGAAATATTTCAAATGTCATTAGAAACGGGAATAGTGCCGGAGGATTGGCGTACTGCGCATGTTGTTCCGTTGTTTAAAAAGGGTTCGAAGAGTAAACCTAGCAATTATAGACCTGTTAGTTTGACGTCAGTGGTGGGCAAATTAATGGAAAGGATACTTAAAGATAATATATATAAGCATCTGGATAAGCAGGGTCTGATTAGGAACAGTCAACATGGATTTGTGCCTGGAAGGTCATGCTTGACTAATCTTCTTGAATTTTTCGAAGAGGTTACTAGGGAAATTGATGAGGGTAAAGCAGTGGATGTTGTCTATATGGACTTCAGTAAGGCCTTTGACAAGGTTCCTCATGGAAGGTTGGTTAAGAAGATTCAATTGTTGGGTATTAATGGTGGAGTAGCAAGATGGATTCAACAGTGGCTGAATGGGAGATGCCAGAGAGTAATGGTGGATGGCTGTTTGTCAGGTTGGAGGCCGGTGACTAGTGGGGTGCCTCAGGGGTCTGTGTTGGGTCCACTGTTGTTTGTCATGTACATCAATGATCTGGATGAAGGTGTGGAAAATTGGATTAGTAAGTATGCAGATGATACTAAGATAGGTGGTGTTGTGGATAATGAAGTAGATTTTCAAAGTCTACAGAGAGATTTAGGCCATTTGGAAGAGTGGGCTGAAAGATGGCAGATGGAGTTTAATGCTGACAAATGTGAGGTGCTACTTCTCGGCAGGACAAATCAAAATAGGACGTACACGGTAAATGGTAGCGAATTGAGGAATGCAGTTGAACAGAGGGATCTAGGAATAACTGTGCATAGTTCCCTGAAGGTGGAATCTCATGTAGATAGGGTGGTAAAGAAAGCTTTTGGTGTGCTGGCCTTTATAAATCAGAGCATTGAATATAGAAGTTGGGATGTAATGTTAAAATTGTACAAGGCATTGGTGAGGCCACTTCTGGAGTATGGAGTACAATTTTGGTCGCCTAATTATAGGAAGGATGTCAACAAAATAGAGAGAGTACAGAGGAGATTTACTAGAATGTTGCCTGGGTTTCAGCAACTAAGTTACAGAGAAAGGTTGAACAAGTTAGGTCTTTATTCTTTGGAGCGCAGAAGGTTAAGAGGGGACTTGATAGAGGTCTTTAAAATTATGAGCGGGTTAGACAGAGTGGACGTGGATAAGCTTTTCCCATTGAGAGTAGGGAAGATTCAAACAAGGGGACATGACTTGAGAATTAAGGGACAGAAGTTTAGGGGGAACATTAGGGGGAACTTCTTTACTCAGAGAGTGGTAGCTGTGTGGAATGAGCTTCCAGTGGAAGTGGTGGAGGCAGGTTCGATGTTATCCTTTAAAAATAGATTGGATGGGTATATGGACGGGAAAGGAATGGAGGGTTATGGTCTGAGTGCAGGTAGATGGGACTAGGGGGAAGTATTTATTTTTAATTAAAAAAAATAAAAAATAAAAAATGGTTATATGGTTATATGGTTAAGAAGACACATAGGATGATGGCCTTCATTAGTCAGGTTACCGAATACAAGCGCAAGGAGGCTAAGGTCCACCTTTATAAAGCATTGGCCAGTCCTCCACTGGAATACTGCAGGCTATTCTAGTCACCACACTATAGTGATAGTACTGGAGAAGGTGCAGAGCAGGTTCACCAGGATATTACCTGGGACGTAGCAAGTCAGTTACGAGGGGAGATTGGAGGTATTAGGTCTGTTTCGCTGGAGTACAGGAGGTTAAGAGAGGACATGGTTGAGGTATATGAAATTATTAAAGAGAGAGGATTAAAATTCCGATAGGCATGACAGGATGGATGTTGGGGGGCAAGTTTTCCATGGGTGGGGTGTCTCGGACCAGGGGTTAAAGTTTCTGACTGGTTAGAAAATATAAGGCTAGAGGAGGGGACACAGATGATGGGAAAACGTAGGAATTCCCTATTCCAGGATACTGTGGAGGCTCATTCACTGAATTCATTCAAAGGTTTATTCCAGAGGTGGATAGATTTATGGATAGTAAGGGAATTAATAGATAAAGGGACAGTGCACGAAAATAACACTGAGGTACAAAATCAGATGTGATAATTGGTTAGTTTTAGTTTAATTTAAAGACCACACACTCATCTCCCTACTACCTTCAGGTAGAAGGTACAGGAGCCTGAAGACTGCAACGTCCAGGTTCAGGAATAGCTACTTCCCCACAGCCATCAGGCTATTAAACCTGGCTCGGACAAAACACTGAATTTTATTAGCCAATTAACTGTTATTTGCACTTTATCAGTATATTGATTCATGTGTGTACATATTTATAGAATGGTATATGGACACACTGATCTGTTTTGTAGTCAATGCCTACTATGTTCTGTTGTGCTGAAGCAAAGCAAGAATTTCATTGTCCTATCAGGGACACATGACAATAAACTCACTTGAACACTTGAGATAGCGTGGAAACAGGCCCTTCGGCCCACCGAGACCGCACCGACCAGCGATCCCCGCACATTAGCACTACCGTACACACACTAGGAACAATTTTACATTTACAACAAGCCAATTAAACTACAAACCTCTATGTCGTTGGAGTGCGGGAGGAAACCGGAGAACTCGGAGAAAATCCACACAGATCACAGGGAGAACGTACAAACTCCGTGCAGACAGCAACAGCAGTCAGGATTGAACCCGAATCTCTGGTGCTGTGAGGCAGCAGCTCTAGCGCTGCGCCACTGTGCCACCCAGAGATCACTGTGATCTTGAGAAATAATTGTTGCTTCATTTCTGTCTCAAGTGGGTGATCCATAGTTCAAGACTTTACCATAGCAAGGAAGACATTAGCTTGGATGCTCTCGAATCGGCATGGGTAGAACTGCGAAATAGCCAAGGGCAGAAAACGCTTGTTAGAGTTGTATACAGCCTACCAAGCAGCAGTAGGGAGGTTGGGGATAGCATCAAACAGGAAATTAGGGATGCGTTTAACAAAGGTACAGCAGTTATCATGGGTGACTTGAATCTACATATAGATGGGGCCTACCAAATTGGTAGCAGTGCTGGAGAGGAGGATTTCCTGGAATGTATACGGGATGGTTTTTTAAACCAATATGTAGAAGAACCGACTAGAGGGCAGGCCATCCTAGACTGGGTATTGTGTAATGAGGAAGGATTAGTTAGCAACCTTGTTGTTCAGAGCCCCTCGGGCAGCGTTTCTCAAACTTTTTACCCTTGCGGAACCCTTGAAATAATTTTCATGTCTCAGGGAACCCCCAACATAAAAATTATTATATATCTCTTTCTTTCTCTTTCATAAACTTAAAAGTTCATAAGGCAAACATAATATATTTTTCTGATTACTGGTTTAAGCAAAAAATAAGTTACGTTTTTCTCAAGTTTATTAACAATGCAAAACAAACTGAAATCAAACTGCTTGTTCAATACTGAAGCAAATAAAGGCAAACAGAAGTACTAACCTTGGAGGAGAGAGAGAGAGGGAGAGAGAGAGAAACCAACACACATAGACTTTTCATAAACTAACAAAAACATACATAAATAAACTTTTGATAAACTAACAAAAGCAACCATAAACATACTTACATTTTTTAAAAATTCATTAACATCCCTAAATGATGGGTAAAACTTACTAAATAACATGGGTGAATGAGGGACTGTACCTGCACGCCAGGAAGCACAGACAGGACTGATGGAGACCGTGCATGCGTCTATACTCGAGTGAGTCACTTGATGATACAAAAATCCGTCACGTACAGCTCCAGTCCATTGACCATTAAAAGACGTTTCACACTGGCGCCGTATAAACGTCGCTAAATATGACATCGCTAAATAGACAATGCTAAATATGCCGTACGTGTATAATAAAATTACGAATATGAAATTAAACACAAAAATGACTCAAAAATGCATTTACATATGATTAACCTATTTATTACTATTTCTCTCGGAACCCCTAGCGATCTCTCGCGGAACCCTAGTGTTTTGGGGAACCCCGGTTGAGAAACGTTGCCCTTGGGCAACAGTGACCATAATATGATGGAATTCTGCATTAGGATGGAGAATGACGCAGTTAATTCAGAGACTAGGGTCCTGAACTTAAAGAAAGGAGACTTTGAAGGTATGAGACAGGAATTGGCTAGGATAGACGGGCAAATTATGCTTAAAGGGTTCATGGTGGAGATGCAATGGCAAAGATTTAAAGACCGCATGGATGAACTCCAAAAATTGTTCATCCCTGTCTGGCGAAAAAGTAAAATGGGAAGGTGGCTGATGAAGGAAATCGAGGAAAATGTTAAATCCACGGAAAATTGGCCAGAGGAAGCAGCAAACCAGAGGACTTGGATAGGTTGGGTGAGTGGGCAGATACATGACAGATGCAGTATAATGTGGATAAATGTGAGGTTATCCACTTTGGTGGCAAGAACAGGAAGGCAGATTATTATCTGAATGGTGTCAGATTCAGAAAAGGGGAGGTGCAACGAGACCTGGGTGTGCTTGTACATCAGTCATTGAAAGTAAGCATGCAGGTACAGCAGGCAGTGAAGAAAGCTAATGGCATGTTGGCCTTCATTGGGAGAGGATTTAAGTGTAGGAGCAGGAGGTTCTACTGCAGTTGTACAGGGCCCTGGTGAGACCGTACCTGGAGTATTGTGTGCAATTTTGGTCTCCTAATTTGAGGAAGGACATTATTGCTATTGAGGGAGTGCAGCGTAGGTTCACCAGGTTCATTCCCGGGATGGCAGTACTGACATATGATGAAACAATGGGTCGACTGGGCTTGTATTCACTGGAATTTAGGATGAGAGGAGATCTTATAGAAACACATAAAATTCTTAAAGGATTGGACAGGAAAAATGTTCCCGATTTTGGGGGAGTCCAGATCCAGAGGTCACGGTTTAAGAATAAGTGGTAGGCCATTTATGACTGAGATGAGGATACATTTTTTCACCCAGAGAGTTGTAAATCTGTGGAATTCACTGCCACAGAAGGCAGTGGAGGCCATTCACTGTCTGTTTGCAAGAGAGAGTTAGATTTAGCTCTTAGGCCTAAAGGAATCAAGGGCTATGGAGAGAAAGCAGGAATGGGGTACTGATTTTGTTGATCAGCCATGATCATACTGAATGGCGGTGCTGGTTCGAAGGGCCGAATGGCCTATTCCTGCACCTATTTTTCTATGTTTCTTTGTTTCTATAAAAGGAAACATTTCCTCCATATCCACCCTGTCAAGATCTCTTATGATCTTATATGTTTCCATAAAGTCTCCCTTCATTCTTCTAAACTCCAGCAGATACAAGCCTAACCTGTCCAGTCTTTCCTCATGAGACAATCCACCCAATCAAGGTTTAGTCTGGCAAATCTCTGAACTGCTTCAACAAATTAAATTCAATTCAACATCATTTCTTAAATAAAGTACGCATTAGATTATATCTGGAACCCAGATGTTGTGTTATACTAATTTTTCTTCACTGTTATTGAATTATCCTGACACTCACTTCTGGCATTTGAACACGTGCAGTTAAACATGGAAATCCAAAACTTCCTTTCTGAGATACCCAATTCCTCTAGAGAGTGTGCAGTTGCAACCTCACCAAGAGACAAAGAGATAAAATCCCTGTAAAGAAGAGAACTCGAGAAATTTACCCATAAATTCTCTGTGAAAATTGCTCGTGCAACATTCATTGATTAATCAGACTCCTTCAAGTGAGAGCTGGACATCTTATTGATTGGGACAGAGATCTCCTTGCATAAATACTACTGTAGGTGGTGTAATGTAAGTCTGAGTCAATGGGGCCTTGTAAACTAGTTTTAATTGCCTATAGAACTTGGATGACAATTTTATCCGCATTTTTTTCATGTGTTATTTCTGGAATTTTATGATTTTGCTCTGCTCCCTAAAGGCTGCAAGGATCGGTCTGTAAAACTATGGTGTGACTCATCTGACTGGGTTAGTCAATACTTCCTGCTCCTCATTCTCATATGACCAGATGTAAAGAGGAAGGTAAAATGATCATTAAGAGATGAGGTCCTTAACCCAGGACTGATGACATTTCAAGAACCTTTGTTTATTCAGGTACTGTATAGTTTAGTTTGGTTTAGTTTATTTTATTTTAGTTTAGAGATTCGTCATGGAAAGAGGCCCTTTGGCCCACTGAGTTCATGCTAACCATTGATCACCTGTTCACACTAGTTCTATGTTATCTAACTTTCTCATCCACTCCTTATACATCAGGGGCAATCTTTAGAGATGCCAACTAGCCTACAATCCTGCAAGTATTTGGGATGTGGGAAAAAACTGGAGCACCATCATGCAAACCAACCTCCCTTCCATTGTCTCCATCTACACTTCACCCTGCCTCGGCAAGGCCACCAGCATAATTAAGGATGGGACTCAGCCTATAGAGAAGAGGTATAGAAGTGTGAAAACGCAAACCTCCAGATTCAGGGACAATTTCTTTTCCGCTGTTTTCAGGCAACTGAACCATCGCATCACTAACTAGAGAGTGGTCCTTTGATACTATCTACCTCATTGGAGACCCTCAGACTATCTTTAATCGGAGATAGACACAAAATGCTGGAGTAACTCAGTGGGGCAGGCATCATCTCTGGAGAGAAGGAATGGGAGACCTTTCTTTAGATTTTTATGGACTTTATCTTGCGCTAAACATGATTCCCTTTATCCTGTGGATGGCTTGATAGTATCATGTATCATCTTTCCGTTGACTGGATAGCATGCAACAAAAAAGTTTTCACTGTACATCAATACATGTGACAATAAAATAAAATAACATAAAATAAACTCACCGCCAAATGCTACCACTAACCCACAGTCGAGCCTACACTGGCCAACATGTCCCAGCTAAACTAGTCCCACCTGCCTGCGTTTGGCCCATATCCCTCTAAACCTGTCCTATCCATTTACCTGTCTAACTGTTTCTTAAACATTGGGATAGTCCCTGCCTCGACTACCTCCTCTGGCAGCTTGTTCCATACACCCACCACCCTTTGTGTGAAAAAGTTACCCCTCATATTCCTATTAAATCTTTTCCCCTTCACCTTAAACCTATGTCCTCTGGTCCTCGATTCACCTACTCTGGGCAAGTGGTCCTACAGTGGTCAGTTAACTTACCAACCTATATATCCATGGGAAGAAAATGGAACACCAGAGAAAACTCAATCAGAATGGAGAATGTGCAAACTCCACATAGACAGCACTGGAGGTCAGGATTGATGCCGTGAGGCAATTGCTCTAGTAGAGCCACCGTGTCTATTCTAAACAATTCCAATTCATTTTCTCGCTTCATTTTTGGGATTGTGGATGACACTGGAATTCACTAAAATTACAAGAGGGATAGATAGATAGAGTAGACAGGCAGAACCTTATTCCCAGGGTGGATATGTCAAAGACTAGAGGGCATAGCTGTAAGGTCAGAGGGGGGACGTTTAAAGTAGATGTTCGGGGCAAGTATTTTACACAGAAAGTGGTGGGTACCTGGAACACATTGCCATGGGTGGTGGTGGAAGCAGATACGATACTCGTATTTAAGAGGCTTTTGGATAGCCAAATGGCCTAATTCTGCTTTTATTACTTGATGACCTTACATGAAGATGTGTGGTATGGTGGGATATGAATCAGGTGCAGGAGGGGATATTGAAGTGGCATCATGTTCAGCACAGATAATCTAGACAGAAGGGCCTGTTCCTGTGTGCACTGTTCTATGTTCTATGCTCCATGAATGGCAACGTTTTTCAGAAGATCCCAATACATTAAGACCAAGACAGTTACATAAACATATGAAAAAGCCTAAACTTCTCTCCAACATTGCATTCTGCTGGATCTTGAACGATTCCATATATTTAGCTTCTTTCACTCAACCTGAAAGTAGATTCTGAATTTAACCAAAGTGATCCGTGTTCCCCTCACAGAGTTTATTTTCCAGCAAAACTCTTTCTATATCTTGTGTAGGAAAGAACTGCAGATGTTGGTTTAAATCGAAGGTAGACACAAAATGACGGAGTAACTCAGCAGGACAGGCAGCATCTCTGGAGAGAAGGAATGGGTAACGTTTTGGGTCGAGACCCTTCTTCTTTATATATCTTTGCTAACCTACAATATCCCTCTTAGATTTTATCTACTATCCCTACATTTATCCCTACATTTTATCTCTGTACCAATAGACAATAGACAACAGGTGCAGGAGTAGGCCATTCGGCCCTTCGAGCCAGCACCGCCATTCAATGTGATCATGGCTAACCATCCCAAATCAGTACCCCATTCCTGCCTTCCCCCCATATCCCCTGACTCCGCTATCTTTAAGAGTCCTATCTAGCTCTCTCTTACCAATCCCCTGACATCAGTCTGAAGAAGGGTCTCGACCCGAAACGTCTCTCTCCAGAGAGGCTGCCTGTCCCGCTGAGTTACTCCAACATTTTGTGTCTATCTTCAATTTAAACCAGCATCTGCAGTTCTTTCCTACACACCCCTCTTAGACCTTGTTTTAAGTTCCTTTGAAACTGGAAAGTCACAGTTTCCGTGTTATCTCGTTAAATTTAGTCCCCAAAATCTTCATTTCTGCTGAACACCACATTTGAGACTCGAATGTTTCCCTTTTCTCTCAGCAATCAAAATTGTCAAACAGTGCTCAGAAATTGATCTGACCCGAGAAATGAGCTGACACTAGCATGGCTTACAATTGACTGAATTAGTAACAGCCTTTGTGTGCATAAAATGTAACAGAAATAGTCTTTTATAAGCACTAGCTTACAGACAGTATACCTCACCAAAATAATAAAATGGCAAGCAAGAGTAATACAATACTTCTCATTATATAATGTGTGTGCTGTTACCTCACTGTGACCTCTGACCTCGGCAGAACTGCTGCCGCGTGTATGATTGGGATTTAATTATTTTTCCTTCCGTTTTGAAGCAGAGAGACAGCTTAAAATAAGCATGCCTGTCTCAGTGTTGTCGACTCAATGATAAATCTGCATCGAAACTGGACACTCATTCACGGGCACTGCTTGGTGTTAGGTTGGAAATGGAAGTAAGACAATGCTAGATTACTCTGACAGAGTAGAATTTCTCTTTGACCTGTTCAGGTCTAAAGATGAATCAACACGAGGAAAGCAGCTCTGAAAAATGGCAAGTGGCAGCAGATACATAAACCCACTTTGATTCCTTTATTTACTGGTTTATTTCTTGTGTTTGGGTGGCATTTCCGATTTAAGGTGGAGATAGATAGATTCTTGATTAGTACGGGTGTCAGGGGTTATGGGGAGAAGGGAGGAGAATGGGGTTAGGAGAGGGAGATAGATCAGCCATGATTCTATGTCTCTATGTTGGCTATTGTGTGGGGACTTACTTTGAAAATAAAATGACCAAAGTTATCTCCAGTAGTTTCTGACACCATATCAAAACGTCATCTCGTTCTGTTGTCAGTAACTGCCAAGAGGCCAGGAAGTGAACTAACGGATAAAATTATAGGTGGATGCGGTATGTTTCCTGTTTTCATTCTCTTCCATTTATACCCTGCCAAAAGCCAGCCTGAACTGGCCAAAGAATAAAGTGAGCACTGAGCTTAGGTCTGTAATCACACTTGAGAATCAGCTTTGCTTTTTTAGGCAGATTTAAAAATATACATGTCCTGTGAATCACATCTATTTTTTTTAAAGCAAATACATTATTTCTTAGGATAGAAATCATAAAACTATGATTGTTATTTCATAGGGTAGTAGGATATATACACTGTTCAGTGACATAAGATATTAATGTTCTCAAAATCCTTTATCCTCTTCAGTACTGAAGGGTCTTTGCACCAGTAAATTTTTCTATATTTTAGTTCAAGCGAATTCCTTTTTTTTTCGTTTTAGAAATACAGGAAGTATTTAGAGTGGAAACAGGCCCTTTGGCCCACTGGCCAGCATTGACCAACGATCCCTGCACATTAACACTACCCTACACACATTAAGGACAATTTACATTTATACCAAGTCAATTAACCTACAAACCTGTACGTCTTTGGAATGTGGGAGGAAACCGAAGATCTCGGAGAAAACCCACGCAGTCACGTGGAGAACGTACAGACTCCATACAGACGGCACCAGTAGTCGGGATCGAACCCAGGTCTATGGTGCTGTAAGTCAGCAACTCTATCACTGTGCCACCGTGCCGCCCTAAGTGTAAGCAGATTTTACATCATTGCACTGGCAACATTTTAACATGTTCCCCCCCCCAAAAAAACATGCTCTTTTTCTCACCATTGCCCTTTTTTAATTCTCCCAACCCTTCCTTTGTAGCTTTCCTGATATAGTAAAGGTTGAATAAAAGATCATTGAAGGGTTCTGAAGTCAGCATAAACCACAGCATTATGGAGATTTGAAGGGAACTGAATGTGCAGGTTGTATTTCTGGTATTACAACATAATGCACACCAGTCACTAAGTGAAAATATTGCCAATGTCACCAGAGGCGGCAGCTGTCAGGGGGTTGACAAGGACTGCAATTTCCAATAATTAATAAGGTCTTGCACTCGACCAAGCTGAACAAGTGCTGAGAGGTCCATGTTCATGTCTGACACATAAGAGATAAATGCAACACATGTGCAGTTGGAGTTTCACCAGATGTGCATGTTCCATCAGCTCTCCGTGATTCTCAGTGCTACCTGCACAGTAAGAACAAGTGATGTGTGTATGTACAGCTGCAATATAAAATGGCCATGAGGCTGGATGAATGGATATCATATGGTGTGAGGCAAAAAAAACCCAATCCGATCGTGTGAAGTGTCAAAGCTGACGTGTGACTGACCATGTCAGGGACCCCAGTAGCAGACTGAGGCGCCAGTAATGTTGACCACCCCAACAGAAGCAAGCCTGAGTGAATTCAATGAAAGGTAATAAAGACGTAGAATCACCTTTGATCTTGCATGCACAATCCCACCTAACCCCCCACTATGTAAATGTCCTGGGAGATCATTGAATAGTGACCAGGATCTGGGCTGGAAATATATATATATATAAAATATAGACAAATTTACATATATATACATATATATACATAAACACACATATATACATAAACACACACATATTAACTGACTGAGGACACCCACCTTCCACATTACTCTTGGAATCTTACCCCCCCCCCCCCCCACAAGAATGGTGTCTTAATCTCCGCCCTCCCCTTCAGGCCTATTGCCCCCACCCTCCCCCCCCCAACTCACCCCTCACCTTCCATTACTGGTCTGTGGGTTTTCCAGTTGCCTATCCTTATTCTGCAATGGGAGTTTATCATCAAAGAAGGCTTTGAGCTGATTAAAATACACAATGTCTAAACACTGCACGTGCACTTTGTGTTCTGTGCACGGTAGCATTTTACAGGGCCTGACCCTCAAAAAAACCTTTCATTGTTTGTCTGACTGAGTTTAATATGCCTTTGCAGGCAGCAAGTAATTTCTAGGCCACTACATAAATGCAAGTACTTTTTTTTCATAGTTTAATTAGTCAAACTGTGACAGCAATAACTTTGCAGTGTCAGCAGGTTTAAAAATAGTTAGGTAGGGGTCTTAGTTATAGGGATAAGACAATCAAGTATGATTAAATGCTGTGTGATTCTTCAGTTTAGTGCCTGTTAAATGATTAATCTTTGCAGGAATGAATCATTTAGTTTCTAATATTTCAAGAACAATTGGAGATTCATCTGACTGCCTTTTGAAAGAAAAACAAACTTCCTCCAAATATATGAGTCGGCTAGTTCTCATTTGTGGATGGATTATTGGAGGAATACTTACTGAATGTGTTTTTCTTATCAGATGCTCTCTTCATTATCACTTGCCCCATTCTGTTATGCTGCTATCTATTGACCTATCAGCATAAATAACATTTATCTCTATGTCGCGAGGTGCAATTTCCAGTCTCGGGATTTCCGATATACCCAGATGTTAAAGCACGATTTTCTGCACCTAATCGCGAAACTAAAAAAAGATTGCAGACATTGGAAATCTAAATAAAAGTAGAAACTTCAGGAAATGCTCAATATCCTGTGAGAGAAGAATAAACTTAACCCCTTTCTGTTGAAAAGTCATCAACCTTTCAACCCGAAACGTTGCCTATATCCTACGCTCCATAGATGCGGCCTCACCCGCTGAGTTTCTCCAGCATTTTTGTCTACCTTCGATTTTCCAGCATCTGCAGTTCTTTCTTAAACATTAAACCTTAAGCATTGACTTTATTTCTGTCATTTATCACAAATGCCGCTGGCTGGCTGATTGCTTTCAGTATTGTCTGTTTCTTTAGCAAATAAAATGGTTAAAACCTAGCTCCTGGCAGTAAGTGTTGCTATTCATTAGCTTGTTTAACATAAACACACCAGCAGCCTGTCAGACTGGCAAATCAATTCAGCACATCTCATGATGATATGTCCCTTGTCATTTATATTTCAATGACATATTGGCCCATCGTTAAAATGTTGGCGGTATGATGGCATTTGAAAGACTCAAGGGCTAAGCTTGTCATTTCCTTATTACACTTCTTAATGTTCATGTCCATCTAACCAGCATCACACCACGAGCCATTTGAAGTTTCTTGACATAAGTGACCATCCTAATACTTTGTCACAAGCACATCTGAGGCATTTTGCTGCCTCCTACACTGTACAACTTGTTCCTATTCCACCACCCACTCTATGCCACCTGTAACAGTAAGCAGTGTGTAGGAGGGAACTGCAGATGCTGGATTACACCAACGATAGACACAAAATCACTGGAATTTAGAAGGATGAGAGGACATCTTATGGACACACATATAAAATTCTTAAGGGATTGGACAGGCTAGATGCAGTAAAAATTTTCCCGATGTTGGAAGAGTCCCGAACCAGGGGTCGCAGTTCAGGAATAAGGGGTAGGCCATTTAGAACTCAGATAAGGAAACACCTTTTCACCCAGAGAGTTGTGAATCTGTGGAATTCTCTGCCACAGAAGGCACTGGAGGTCAATTCACTGGATGTTTTCAAGAGAGAGTTAGATGTAGCTCTTAGGGCTAACGGAATCAAGGGATATGAGGAGAAAGCAGGAACGGTTACTGATTTGGGATGATCAGCCATGATCATATTGAATGGCGGTGCTGGCTCGGAGGGCTGAATGGCCTACTCCTGCACCTATTTTCTATGTTTCTATGTTTCTATGTAAAATGCTGGAGTAACTCAGCAGGACAGGCAGCTTCTCTGGAGAGAAGGATTGGGTGACGTTTTTCCGGTTGAGACCTTTCTTCAGACCCTTCTGCAGAGTAAGGAGTGTGTCAGTCAATCAAAAAGACCAATTGTAAGACGGGATAATTCTTAATTGATTATTGACGACATTTTAATGTCCGAGCATCAATATCCGTTCAATAACAGCAACAACAATGCTCATTTATACAGCCGCTTCAACACATCTAAACTTTGCACGGGTGCTATGGAAACTAAACACACTCTCAGGTTTATAATTAGCCACATTTCACTGGAATATTCATGAATCCAGCTTCTGGAAGGAGAAAAAAAAGGATATGGAGCACAAAACTTTCCGATTCAGGTGCTGAGCTTTCATTTTTACTAATCTCACTCAATTAAATGTAGGGAATTGTCTATAAACTAGTCATTTGTCCCCTCGTGGTGGAGACTTAGAGGCCAAAGAAATATCCAGCTCCAAACTGGAAGTTGTAAGAGCTGGCATGTATAACATTATTACCTTTAGTATAACATTGCACAATATCATGAACATGCTGTTACAATGTTCACTGGTATTGGATGTTGTACTCAGGCACTTGTCAAAATGCTGTCACAACTTCACGCTGGACGTTAAATCATTCCAGTTTTCCATCACGAGTCGGAAATTGAACGATTTGTTTTGAAGGTACAATTGTGTCCAAATTGTAGATTATTATGACATTTCCTAGCCGGCAGTTGTCTAATCTGTCACTTTCCACAAACTCAATATTGTTTGCACTCACTGGCCTAGAAATTCAATTGTGCAGTGTGTATTTTGTAAAGTCTCTGTGATAGGAATTGAAGTATAATGTTCCTAACTCTGCTCAGATAAAGGGAAGTTGGATCGTACATCTCCCTGGGGAGAGTGGCCCATTGCATAGAGGCTGTGTAACCATGAGTTCAGTTGCATGCAACGCACAATTGACATTACTGCTGCTCTTTGAAGATCCAGTCAGGAACATGGAGGACATCAAGGGGATAACAAGTTCGAATACGATATGATACGATACGATAGAACTTTATTTATCCTAGGAGGGAAATTGATCTGCCAACAATCATAAAAACACAGAATTCATGAAACATGAAATTAAAGTGACGAATGGAAAGGCTTGGGGATGTGCAAAGATTGGGCAGGGGGAGGGGGGAGGGGAGTCCGTCTCAGTCTACCCCATTGCAGAAGGGGGGGGAGTTGTACAATTTGATGTCACAGGGAAGAAGGATCTCCTGTGGTGTTCTGCCCTGCATCTTGGTGGAATAAAGATATATCTGCTCTGTAAAGGGAAAGTCTCTTATTGACTGTTGGAAACTGCCCATTGATCAAAGTATTTCCAATTATTTCTGATGATCCAAAACATTGTAAAACCCTACAAATGGATATAATTCAAAAATCATGAAGATGATTAGAAGAGTTAAGCCCGTCCCACTTTCACGACCTAATTGGTGACTTCTGCCGAGTTTGCCCTTGACACATACTTGTAGCATGGTCGCCACGAGGTGGTAGGAGGTCGTAAGAGGTCTTCGTAACACTTTCCTCGTGCTCGTGAGTGGTCTCCGCGCTCTCGTGGCCTCAAGTAGGTCGCAATGTTTTTTCCAGCCTGATAAAAAATGTCCACGAGTAAAAAAAAAGGTTGGCATTGAAAAAATGGACATCATTTTATCATGTGATAATTTGCCACTCGTAGCTAGTCGTAGTTGGTCTTAGGTGTGGAAGACGGGGTCGTAGGAAGTCGTAGACATAGTCGTAGGAGGTCGAAGGAGGTCTTTTACTTCGGCGAGTCAACACAACCTTGACATTTTTTTCCAACTCGTCTAGGGTCTTCTAAACTCATGGATTAGGTCGTCCAAGTGGGACAGGCCCTTTACCAGTAAATGCCATAATGTCATAGAAAATTGATTAAGAGCATTACAATAATGAAATGAAGTTCAGAGGCCACTTTACAATAAATGAGACTGTGGAAAGGGCCATTGATATCAATGTAAGGATCTGGCTGCTGGAAGAAGGTAGATAGCGATTCAACTTCAGACAGTCAAGTCGTCAAGTCAAGTGTATTTGTCACATACACATACGAGATGTGCAGTGAAATGAAAAGTAGCAATGCTCGCGGACTTTGTGCATAAAACCCCCAAAAAAACCCAACCAAACAAACTACAAACAGAATGGAACAGAATCACATATTATTTTACATATAAATATTGTGGGCGGAAGGAAAAAGGGAAAAAAAAAAAAAAACACAGCAATTTAAAAAAAAACCAGTAGAGTGGTCCAGTAAAGTGAGTCCCTGGTGAGATAGGAGTTTACAGTCCTAATGGCTTCTGGGACGAAACTCCTTCTCAACATCTCCGTTCTCACAGCATGGCAACGGAGGCGTTTGCCTGAACGTAGCAGCTGGAACAGTCTGTTGTAGGGGTGGAAGGGGTCTCCCATGATCTTATTGGCTCTGGATTTGCACCTCCTGATGTATAGTTCCTGCAGGGGGGCGAGTGTAGTTCCCATAGTGCGTTCGGCAGAACGCACTACTCTCTGCAGAGCCTTCTTGTCCTGGGCAGAGCAATTCCCAAACCAGATTGCAATATATCCGGACAAGATGCTTCCCACAGCCGCTGAGTAGAAGCACTGGTGGATCCTCAGAGACACTCTGAATTTCCTCAATTGCCTGAGGTGGTAAAGGCGCTGCCTTGCCTTACTCACGAGTGCTGCAGCGTGTGATGTCCATGTCATATCCTCAGAGATGTGGAGTCACAGAGTGGTACAGAATGGAAATAGGCCTTTCATCCCATCTGCCCATGCTGACCATGTTAGCATTCTGGGTTAGTCCCATGTGTCTGCATTTGGCCCCTATCCCTCTAAATACCTTCTATGTAAGTAGCTGTCCAAATATCCTTTGGAAGTCGTAATTGTATCCACTTCTATAGCTTACTCCGGCCGCACTTTCCAATATACATCTCCCTGAGAGTGAAAAGGTTGCTCCTGAAGTCCTTTTGAAATCTCTCACTTTTAACCTTAAGCCGATGCCCCCTAATTTTAAATATCCTCTAGCCGCTGAAAAAGACTGTGAGGGTTCACTTTATCCATGCCCCTCGTGATTTCTAAACTCCAACAGGGTCACCCCTCAGCTTCCTACTCTCCAAAGAAACAAAAATCAGCCTATCCAGCCACTCCCTACAATTCCAACCTGCAAGTCCTGGCACCATCCTTGTGAATCTCTTCTTCATCCTTTCCAAATAATAACATTCTTATAGCTACAGTAGGTGACCAGAATTGCACATGGGACTCCAAGTGTGGTCTCACCAATGAGCTATGCAGCTGTATCATGATGATCCAACGATGTACTCCATACCTTCCCAATGAAGGTAAGCATACCAATCACCTCTTTCACCAATGGTCCACCTGACTCGCCATTCTTACTGAAGCATACATCTCCCAGATCTCTTTGTTCTGCAACTCTCTGCAGGATTTTACCATTTATTTTGTAAGTCCTGCCTTGCTTTGACATGTAAAATTGTAACACCTTACTTTTGTCAGATTTAAATTCCATTTGCTACTCTTTGGTCCACGTTCCCAAATGATCCAGATCCTGTTGAAAACTTCTTTGAATGTCCTTCCTCACTGTCCACTATATCATCAATTGTGGGCGGCACGGTGGCGCAGCGGTAGAGACACGTGTTTGATCCCGACTACGGGTGCTGTCTGTTCGGAGTTTGTATGTTCGGACCATGTGGGATTTCTCGGAGATCTTCAGTTTCCTCCCACACTCCAAAGACGTACTGTTTTGTATGTTAATTGGCTTGGGCATAAATGTAAATCGTTCCTAGTGAGTGTAGGATCGCGTTAATGTGCGGTGATCGCTGGTTGGTGCAGACTCGGTGGGCTGAAGGGCGCTGTATCTCTAACTAAACTAAACTAATCTGTAAAGTTAGTAACAATGTTCACAACATTGCCATCTAAACAAGCACCAGTGGATCCTATACTGATCCCTGCAGTACACCGTTGGCCAGAGACCTCCAATCAGAAAACAACCCCCACAACAATACTTTGACTTCTTCCTTCAGGCCAATTATGAATACAATTGGCTATCTTGGATTCCATGTGAAATAACCTTCCAGACTAGCCTACCATGTGAGAACTTGTCAAAAGCCTGGCAGTTGTCCATGTAGATAACATCCACAGCCCTGTCCTCATCAATCCTGGTGACCTCTCCATTGACTTCTTCAAAACACTCTATAAGGTTAGTGAGATACAATTCCCCACGCACAAAGCACTGTTGACTGAATCAGTCCCTGCCCATCCAAAACATTGGTAGATCTCGTCTTTCAGAATCTCCTACAACTTTCCCCTGACTGATGTCAGGCTCACGGGCCTGTAGTACCCTGGCTTACCCTTGCTATCCTTTTTACTTGATTTAATGAAGTTAATTTGCGAATGGTTTGAATTCTCTTTAAATGCATGGCTGGTTTGAATATTTTAACATTATTGTTTTTTTTAATTATTTTAGGTTTTCTTAAACTTTTCTTAGTAGATTCTGAGTAACCGTGAATATTTGTTGAATGTCAAAGGTGATCACATTCAATGGCAGTAACGGCTTTCACAGCCAATGGAGCAAGAAAGATAAGTTCATGTTCATAAGTGACTGCAGCAGAATTAGGCCATTCGGCCCATCAAGTCTACTCCGCCATTCAATCATGGATTATCTACCTTTCCATTCTCCTGCCTTCTCCCTGTAACCCCTGACACCTGTACTAATCAATAATCTATCTATCTCTGCCTTAAATACATCCATAGACTTGGCCTCCACAGCCTTTGGTGGATGTGATCGTATAACTATTGTTGTTCTTCAGGCAACAAATAGTGAGGGGCAGGTCAATAATTCAGTGGTTCAATGGGTCTTTATTGTCACAGTGCAATTCTTTTGCACAACCCACAAATGCACAGTCGCCATATTTTGACACCGTTTGCAAATAAAAGTCCAAAGTTCAAAGTCTTCCACATGCTGGAAATCCTGGAGTATTGAAATGAGGGAGGTACAGAGCAGTTATATCGGGGAGCTTTCATCATCCTGTATCAATTGGGACAAATGTCAGTGTAAAAACGTTAGAATCAGAGGTGTAAGGGAGTATGAATTTCCAGAGTGTTTCAGTTCAGTTTAGTTTATGGTCATGTGTACCGAGGTACAGTGAAAAGCTTTTTTTGCGGGCTAACCAGTCAGCAGAAAGACAATACATGATTAGAATCAATCCATTTACAGTGTATAGATACATGATAAGGGAATGACATTGAGTGCAAGCTAAAGCCAGCAATGTTCTGTCAAAGATAGTCCGAGAGTCATCAAAGTGGTAGATAGTAGTTCGGCACTGGTCTCTGGTTGTGGTAGGATGATTCAGTTGCCCGATAACAGCTGGGAAGTTCAGGACAGCTTCCAATATCAGTGTGCTTCTGGTTGGATATTTGTAAAATTCTTTTCCAGATATTCTTGGTAAGGCCAGAATTTATTACCCATTGCTAATTACGAAGTTGGTAGTAAGCAACCTTCTAGAATCACTGGATTCTTCTGGTGAAGGTACTCCCAGTGTTGGACAGGGAATTCAGGAAACTTATTCCCAATGACAATACATATTTAGTTTAGTTTAGTTTTTAGTTTAGAGATACAGCATGGAAACAGGCCCTTCGGCCCATCGGGTCCACACCGAACAGAGATCCCCGCATATTAACAATATCCAACACACACTAGAGACAATTTTACAGATGACACAAAGCTGGGTGGCAGTGTGAACTGTGAGGAGGATGCTATGAGGATGCAGAGTGACTTGAACAGGTTGGGTGAGTGGGCAGATGCATGGCAGATGCAGTTTAATGTGGATATATGTGAGGTTATCCATTTTGGTGGCAAGAACAGGAAGGCAGATTATTATCTGAATGGTGTCATGTTAGGAATAGGGGAAGTACAATGAGATCTGGTGTCCTTGTACATCAGTCATTGAAAGTAAGCATGCAGGTAGAGCAGGCAGTGAAGAAAGCCAATGGCATGTTGGCCTTCATAACAAGAGGATTTGAATATCGGAGCAAAGAAGTTATTCTGCAGTTGTACAGGGCCCTGGTGAGACCACACCTGGAGTATTGTGTGCAGTTTTGGTCTCCAAATTTGAGGAAGGACATTTTTGCTATTGAGGGAGTGCAGCGTAGGTTCACAAGGTTAATTCCCAGGATGGCGGGACTGTCATATGCTGAGAGAATGGAGCAACTGGGCTTGTATACACTGGAATTCAGAAGAATGAGAGGGGGTCTTATTGAAACGTAAGATTATTAAAGGATTGGACACGCTAGAGGCAGGAAATGTGTTCCCGATGTTGGTGGAGTCCAGAACCAGGGGCCACAGTTTAAGAATAAGGGGTAGGCCATTTAGAATGGAGATGAGGAAAAACCTTTTTCACCCAGAGAGTTGTGAATCTGTGGAATTCTCTGCCTCAGAAGGCAATGGAGGCTGATTCTCTGGATGCTTTCAAGAGAGAGTTAAAGATAAAGCTCTTAATGATAGCGAAATCAAGGGATATGGGGAGAAGGCAGGAACGGGGTACTGATTTTGGATGATCAGCCATGATCACAGTGAATGGTGGTGCTGGCTCATAGGGCCGAATGGCCTACTCCTGCATCTATTGTCTATTGTCTATTGTCTACACATAGTCCAAGCCAATTAACCTACAAACCTGTACATCTTTGGAGTGTGGGAGAAAACCGTAGATCTTGGAGAAAACCCACACGGTCACGGGGAGAAGGTACCATCACCGCACAGACAGCACCCGTAGTCGGGATCGAACCCGGGTCTCCGGCGCTGCAAGCGCTGTAAGGCAGCAACTTTACCGCTGTGCCACCGTGCCGCCCTATAAGCAAGGATTGTATGTGACTTGGAGGGAAACTTGGAGATAGTGGTGTTTCCATGCACCCCCTGCCCCTATTCTTCTTGTTATTGGTACTGTTATTGTTTGGTATGGGGGTCTATTATGGTCATGTGTACCAAGATGCAGTGAAAAACTTTGTTTTGTGTGTTTATTCAAGCAAATCATATGAAACAGGAGTAGAAAATCTCGACCCGAAACATCCCCTATCCAGGTTCTCCAGAGAAAATGCCTGACCTGTTGAGTTACTTCAGCACTTTGTTACCTATTGTGTCCATAAGTGAGTATCTCAGGTGGTGCAAAAGAGAAAATCAACAAAGGCAAGAGTATTGTGTTACATATGGTAGAGGTGGCAGATTTGAACAGTGTTTTTGCAGTGGGTTGGATGAGGGACTTGCAGTGCTTTTGTAGATGGTACATGCAACTCACTTCGGAAGAAGGTTGGAGAAGCAAAGCACAGGTATGCTGCAAGACAATATAGAACATACACTGAAGGAAATGACCTGAATATAGTAAGTTGAGAGGGGAGGTTTAAAGGGATATAATGTGATCAAAGAGGGTGCATTTTTTCATGGAAAACGATAATAATAAGCACTCCGAGAAGCTAAAGTTAACCAAGATGAACCAGCATACTTCTCAAAGGCAGAATGTGATTGACTAATCGGATGGAATTTTTGATGTGGTAACAGAGAAGGGTGATGAAGCAAATGGATGAGATGTCAACCTCCTGTTTACTCAGAACATGTTCGTCGAAGTCTCACTTTAAAGATTGATTGATAAACCTGAGACCCATAAATACAAGGATCAATTATAGCATGGGTAAAAGATTGGCTTTAGGACAGAAAGTCATACCAAATAGGAACAGGAACAGACCATACCACCTGTCAAACCTGCTCTGCCATTCAACAAGATTGTAACTGAACTGATTGCAACCTCAACTCCAAAATGCTGTCGAAGTCACTTTTCATTCCTTTGCTATTAATAAATCTGCCTGAAAATGATCTGTTACTCTGCTCCTTTGAGGAAGAGGGTTCCAAAGAATCTCGGTCGCCAATGAGAAAAGGATTTTCCGCATCTCCATCTTATATATCATATGTGCTATCTTATATAATATCTTATATGTCTATCCCATATTTTTCAGCTGTGTTCGAGATTCTCCCACAAGAAACCCTTACGGTAAATGGTTGTTTGTCTGATTTGGGGATTGTAAGCAATGATATTCTCGTTGCTATTTCTTTATGCTTTTATACTGATGACTTGGGGTCCATTTTGAAAATTTGCAGAAGGGAGGAAACCTGGGGGTGTGATTAACAGTGAGGATACTATTAGGACATGGAAAGGCTCAGCTGTATGGAGAACAGGCATTTTTCAATGGGCCAAATGGCCTCCTTCCAGCTGGTAACAATTCTATGTTAAATCAAACTGACCAAAGGATAATCCACATGTAGCAAAATCAACAAGAGGGAGCAATTGCTGTTAGGAAAATCAGTGAAGTTGATGTGACCAGTTCTTCAGAAGGTAGGATCTGTATAGACAGAGAGTACCTATATAAAACATTGGTAAGGCCACATCTGAAACAGTTCTGGTGCCACGCTAGAAGATGGATGTGACTATGTTGGAGAACGTGCAGGGAAAACTCACCAGGATGTTTACCAGAATGGAAAATTTCAATTGCGAGGAGAATCTGGGTAGGCTGGGTTTGCATTCTCTGCAGCAGAGACGGCTGAGGGGTAACCTGATAGAGGTATACAACATTATAAAAGGAGATAAATAGAGTAGACAGGAAAAATCTTTTCCCATGATGGGGATGTCTAAGACAAGAAGACCTAAGTGGAGGTTTTCTGAGAGGCAATATTTTCTCACAGATGGTGATTGAAACTGGACTGTGTTGTCTGAGAAGGTATGGAGGCAGATAATAGACTGATGCCTGCATCTTCCAACCAATGGTAATCTTTCAACCAAGCACATACAAACAGATTATCTCACCATTTATCTCATTGATCTTTGCTAGACCATGGTCAATGCAAATCTCATGTTCATGTCTGCTCACTTCACAGCAGTCATTATTACAATTATTCCACTGTGTAAGTGTGTGGATCCTTGATCATTTAAGGTTTTATCCCCTTATGAATGGAGTATCTGTTATCACTCTTTGGATTTTTCCCCATCAGTCTTTGTTTATTCAGATGCATTGGTTGACTACTTGTTTTCTTACTCTTTGACCTTTCTTGAATACTTTGTGTTTATATCAATGTTAAATAAGATGTGTAAGAAGGGACTGCAAATGTTGGTTTACACCGAAGATAGACACAAAATGCTGGAGTTACTCAGCAGTACAGGCAGCATCTGTGGAGAGGTATGGGTGACGTTTTTATTGTATGCCTTGTTGTCATCTCCCCTCAGCTAACAATGAACCATTCTACATCTACTTGGACATTCTATGCTTTGACCTGTCATTTTCACACCTTGCACTTCCATATCTCTAGTCTCCCTCTCCCCTGACTCTCAGTCTGAAGATGGGTCTCGACCTGAAACGCCACCCATTCCCTCTCTCCAGAGATGCTGCCTGTCCCACTGAGTTACTCCAGCATTTTGCATCTATCTTCAATGTTAAATAAGAGTTGGGTAACAATCATTTGCTGCTTTCTGGTTTCTTTCTTGTAGTCAGCGTACAGTTACACAATTTTTGCTTGCTTGTTGATCAGTACTGGGTTGCTATCAACTCTCCTACGCCCCATCACCCGCACCTTTCCCTCTGATTTCACTGAACTCGCGGGAACATCCTTTTAATAAACTGCAAGCAGGCATGATTTAGGAGCTCACGAATGGCTCAAGATAATAAGGTATCTTTTCCAATTTCCGCTGCTTTTGTATGAATCCTTAATGCATCCTTAATTGAAATAAATGGGTTTAATGTCTGCCTTGAAAGGGCAGAGAGAGGAACTGGAGAACAGCATCTCTCTTCCTGCTGGCTAGATGCCAAAGGAAACGCAATGAGATCTCTGGCCCTGACTGAAAATACTTCTGCTGCCAATTTGATATGACTGTGAAGTGAAGGATTAGAGATATTTTGTGCATCAACTAAATGAAGAAAAAAAAACATTTGCAGGAAATGCCGGCAATGGCTGCCCCATTTTTGCTTTAGTTTCGAAGTTTTGTAAGAAAAGTGCAACTTCACTATAAGCTCCAAAACTGAAAACAGTTATGAAGTGGACGTAATGTGGTGATAGAGAAAATGCGAGGTAGATTTGGGAGAACTTCAACTCAGCAAGTTGATGGTAAATGTTGATAATATCATTTTATTTCATTCTCTGCTGCTTAAATTTCTGATTGCTACCCATTTCATTTTGGACAGTAAT
>JAXLNO010001918.1:0-26410 GCA_038087875.1 Malacoraja senta | reverse complement strand
TTCACATACCTAAAGAAGCTTTTACTATCCTTTATATTCTTGGCTAGCTTACCTTCGTACCTCACCTTTTCTCCCCGTATTGCCTTTTTAGTTATCTTCTGTTGCTCTTTGAAAGTTTCCCAATCCTCTGGCTTCCCGCTCATCTTTGCTATGTTATACTTCTTCTCTTTTATTTGTATACTGTCCTTGACTTCCCTTGTCAGCCACGGTTGCCCCTTACTCCTCTTGGAATCTTTCTTCCTCCTTGGAATGAACTGATCCTGCACCTTCTGTATTATTCCCAGAAATACCTGCAATTGTTGTTCCACTGTCATCCCTGCTAGGGTATCTTTCCAGTCAACTTTGGCCAGCTCCTCCCTTAATGGCTCCATAGAACCCTTTGTTCAGCTGTAATACTGACACCTGATTTTCCCTTCTCCCTCTCAAATTGTAGATTAAAACAACATATTATCGTCACTACCTCCAAATGGCTCCTTTACCTCGAGTTATCTTATCAAATCCAGTTCATTACACATTAAATCCAGAATTGCCTTCTCCCTTGTAGGCTCCAGAACAAGCTGCTCTAAGAATCAATCTTGGAGGCACTCCACAAACTCCCTTTCTTGAGGTCCAGTCTACCTGTATGTTGAAATCTCCCATAACAACCATAGCATTACCTTTGCGACATGCCAATTTTAACGCTTGATTGAACTTGGACCCTATATCCAGGCTACTGTTTGGGGGCCTGTAGACAACTCCCATTGGGGTCTTTTTGCCCTTACAATTCCTCTGCTCTACCCATACTGACTCTACATCTCCTGATTCTATGTCACCTCTCACCAACAGAGCAACCCCACCCCCTCTGCCCATCTCTCTGTCTTTTCGATAGGACGTATACCCTTGAATACTCAGTTCCCAGCCCTGGCCCTCTTGCAGCCATGTCTCTGTAATTCCCACAACATCATACTTGCAGTTTCTAACTGATCCTCAAGCTCGTCCACTTTATTTCTTATACTTCGTGCATTCATATATAATACTTTTAATCCATTACTCCCCTCACCTTTCACATAAATGCATATTTCACTTGGCCATAGTCTCCTATCCCTTCCTGAGCTTTCTGCCCCGTTAATCTCAGTGGTCGAAGAATCTAAATCCCTGCTTCCCAGTACCTCAGCCACAAATTCAGATCCTCTATCTCCCTGTTCCTGCCCACACCAGCACGAGGAACTGGAAGCAAACCGGAGTTAACTACACTGGAGATCCTGCTTTCCAGCCTTCTTCCGAGTTCTCTGAAGTCAAGCTGCAGAATGTCTTTCCTCTTCTTCCCAACGTCATTTGTGTCGACATGCGCTACCACTTCCGGCTGCTCACCTTCAGCCTTGAGTATGCCCTGCTATCGGTCCGTGACGTCTTGGATCCTGGCACCAGCAAGGCAACACACCATCTTTGAATCCCACCTGTTGCCGCAGAAACCCCTGTCTGAACCTCTCACGATGGAGTCCTCGACTACCACGGCTCTGCCTGATGTCTGTCTCGCCGCTTTTGCTTCAGCTCCACATTTTAACACACTGACATGTCCCCCACTCATGATGCCAATGTCTTCTGTCCTGACAGCTTCCAAGAGGGTGAACCTGTTTTCAAGAAGTACGTCCCCCGGGGTCACCTGTACTCCAAGCTTCCTTCCCCACCCATTGTCATCCACCTTCTCTCTTCGGTGTAACGATCGTACTGTAGGCCCTGTCCAGGAAACCCGTTTTCCCGGATAATCCCGAGATCACCAAGTTGGTTCTCCACTGCCCCAACACGGTCCTTCAGGAGCTGAACCTGGACACACTTTTGTAGTTGTAGCAGCCAGAGGCACCGTCGGTGTCCCTGACCTCCCACATCCTGCACGCATCCCACTGAATCAGCTTACCCGTCATATCTTCACTGCGTCCCGTCATCTCCAACTTTTGCTGTAGTCTCCTCCCTCAGCCTCCTCGCCAAAGACTCTTGAGCCAAAGACTTGCACTTTTCTCACAAGGGACTTCCCCCGACAGGCTGCCCCCCTAGAGTAAACCTTCCTTATATTGGTTGATTAATTGCCTAATTCACCAATTTACCAATTTGCAGCCAATCCGCGCACTCCTTGGCCTGCCGCTCCGCTGCCGATCTTGAAGGTATATGTTCTCGGCTGGTCCTGCCCGGTTTTTAAACCAACCGCTACTGAAAAGGAACTCTGAAAAAATTTCCCAAGAGCTTACCTCTCAGCCAATCCCCGCACTCCTTCACCTGTCGCTCTGCTGCCGACCTTGAAGGTATATGATCTCCTCCATGTGATCTTTAGCAACGATTGTAGCCAGTCAACTTGACTCATGAGGCTTTGGTTTAATGATTGTCACAAAAGGCAGCACACTAACACTTGCAGCCCTCCTTCCTCAGTGCCTGGCACGTGAGCCTAGTTTGCTAATGCAAGTGTCAATGATGTGACATCACTGATGGGCAGAAGAAAGCTGGGGTGTTCAAATCTGCTCCTCCCGGCTTTTCCTGGGTTAGTTCACTGCATCTTCTACATCTGTTGGAGCAAACAGATACTGTATCTGTTGACAGTAACATCAGTACGATTGTTAGTGTTGCACTCCTACAATAATGCATTGAAATGTCCCTCTCCAGTTTGTGGCCTGGATTAAACACACAATGTTCTACGTTTAAAGATTAGAAAGATATGAACAAAACCAACTACAGCTTTGCAAATCACATTCAACAAATTCAAACAATTGCTGAGGAAATATCTGTGGTTTGGACTTACTCAAGAGAGTGCATTGTGTATCAGACAGCGCAGGTAACAGTATGTTTGCCCGCAGATAACTATTGCATGGAGTTGGCAGTAACAATCCAGGCTAATATTCTGGGCTATGACTAAATATCCTGCAGTTTTTACGTTGCTGCTTTTTGAAGGAGTTGCAAAACTAAGGCCTCAGTTAGTTCTTTCATTGGTTCCAATTGTTCTTAAAGAGAAGACAGACACAAAATGCTGGAGTAACTCAACGGGACAGGCAGTATCTCCAGAGAGAAGGAATGGGTGATGTTTCGGGTCGAGACCCTTCTTCAGACTTCATGAGCTTTCTGGATAATAGTCCATCCTCATTCAAGACCATTCAAACAGAGACACTAACTGCTCAAACAGGTTACTTCTGCTTATGGGATGTTGCTGATCCTGATAGATCCTCAGTTAGACACAAAATGTTGGAGTAACTCAGCGGGACAGGCAGCATCTCTGGAGAGAAGGAATGGGTGATGTTTCTGGTTGAGACTCTTCTTCAGACTGAAGAAGGTCAAATTCTAGCTTGTCTGGTGCTGGGATTGATAGACTGACAAGCGATCAGTTCACATTTAGCTTCAACAATGCAGGGAAGTGGGAAGAACCACAACTATGAATGAGATGTAGATTCATCCGGATTCTTCAACAGGTGGAACATTGATTGCCTACTTTTGCTGTTGTTCTTTGCATTTTGCACAGTGAGCATTGTTTCCGCAGAGGAACCATGAACAGCACGCAGGCACTGCTCTATACCAGGGGTGGGGAACCTTTTCATGTTGGAATGCCGCATTAAGTTAGCTGTAATCTGATAAGAACACTTCCAAGAAACTTCAATTAGATATACTTCAAAATGTACATTATTTAGTGAAAATAGCCCTCATGACTTACTAATGTTTTAATTGTGACCCGTCAGTCGGGGAGGATTATTTCGTTGAATCTTCTTTTTCTCTTTGGTATTTTAAATTCGTTCATTTTAAGTTTAAAATAAAAATAATAAAAGACGAACAAAAACATATTAATAAAATAAAAGGATTTGTTCTACAAAATTTGGATTCATTCAAAAGGCCGCACTTAATGGCCCAGAAGGCAGCATGCGGCCTGAAGGCCGCAGGTTCCCCACCCCTGCTCTAGTTTCATAGCCATCAGTACACCTAATGGGCGAGGGTTAGAGAGATGGACGTTGGAGACAAGATGAAAGCATTGTGCGATTGCCAGGAAACCAGACATGGATCAGAATGAAGTCCCGCTGGTAATCATACACCTGCTGCCTTTGAATGAAACAGGAAACTTTGCAACGAGAAGGTCGTGAAGTCACCTGCAAGAACCAGCCCTTGGCTGCCTCCATCAACCTTTTGCAAATCTGCAAACTGAGAAATGCAAAGCATTATCCTAATTTTGTCATTGCTCGTTGGAACTGAAAGATTTGACTTTAGCATGATCAAACAAGAATCCACATAACAGAAGCACACGAGACTGCGTATGTTGGAATTGTCAGCAACAGAGATATTTTGAAGAACCGTTTTCTACAATACTATAAAACCATGACTCAGTCAACTTCTTCTTGCGTATGGCGTGCACAGCCTAAAGTTGAAGCACAACTTGTACTCAGTCAACCATTGGCATCAGCTCTACTTTGACACTTGACACTCCAATAATATTTTATTAGCAAATAATCTAAAAATTATTCTCAGCATTAAATATTCATCTTTACACAGCACCTGCAGTGCTCCAGGGTATAGACTTCTGAGGACACCAGCAAACATTATATGCACAGTAGCTTATTACATACAAATGCTCAATTGGCAGCCTTTCTATCTGGACAAGAACAGGGATCATAGACAGAGGAACGTTTACTGCAATAGAGAGTTGCAGCAGATTAGTGCAGCACATGACACGAATCTTCACCCAGAACTGCATTCTTCTCAAGTCTTGCATGTGGAGATCAGGCAGACTACACAACTTTTCACAAGAGACTCCAGCTGCTGGAATCTGTAGCACAAACTGCTGAGGGAACTCAGCAGGTCAAGAGGTATTTGCAGAGGGAAATAAACAATGGACATTTTGGGTCAGGACCCTTCATAGAAACATAGAAAATAGGTGCAGGAGGAGGCCTTTCGGCCCTTTGAGCCAGCACTGCCATTCTATATGATAATGGCTGATCATCCAATATCAGTACCCAGTTCCTGCTTTCTCCCCATATCCCTTGATTCCATTAGCCCAAAGAACAATATCTACAGTGCCCTCCATAATGTTTGGGACAAAGACCCATCATTTATTTATTTGCCTCTGTACTCCACAATTTGTGATTTGTAATATAAATAAACATTTGTTTAAAGTGCACATTGTCAGATTTTATTAAAGGCCATTTTTGTACATTTTGGTTTCACCATGTAGAAATTACAGCTGTGTTTATACATAGTACCCCCACATTTCAGGGCACCATAATGTTTGGGACACATGGCTTCACAGGTATTTATAATTGCTTTGGTTTGTTTAATTTTTTTATTTTGTATTTGTTCTTATTTATTAAACATGTTAGAAAATACAAATACAAATAAACTTATAAGCAATAAAAAATAAAATAAAACACAAAGGAAAACAAACAAATAAGTAACTCAAATAATACAAATAATATCGTTCATGTTCAAAAGGGGTAAGAAGAAGTTCGAAAACTTTTCTGGTCCTACCCCCTCTTATTTTCTATACATTTTCATGGAAAAACAAAATAATGGGAACAAATGGACCCAAAATCTGTTGAACAGTCCACAAACAAGAAATAACCAAACAGAAAAGAAAATCACTGGTCCAGCTCATAACCATTCCATCTTTTGTTTCTGAAGAGTGTTTTTAGTTTGAATAGAGTCTTACATGTTTTCAGCTCATCATGGCAGTTATTCCAGAGACTAACACCCTTTGCTGTAACACAATGGAGTTTTGCATTAGTTGTTATTGCCGGTTTTTCGAATATATAGGTTCCTTTCAGGTTGTGTTTGCTTTCTCTCCGTTGGAACAACCCCTGGATATTACAAGGCAATTGCTGATTTGCTGCTTTGAACATAACTTGGATAGTTTTATAATCTGTCAGATCTTGAAATGTTGATGTTTTTAGTCTGATAAATAATGGTTTTGTTGATTGTCTGTAGGTGGTTTTATGTATAATTCGTATTGCTCTTTTTTGGAGGATGAAGATTGGATGTGTATTTGTTTTGTATGTGTTCCCCCATACCTCCACACAGTAGATCATGTGTGGGAGTGTGAGGGAGTATGAGGGAGCAGTACAACATATACAGGGGTTCTCCTTAATTGCCTCCTTAATGCAGGTATAAGAGAGCTCTCAGCTATTTCCTCCGGTCTTTCCATCACCTTTGGAACCTTTTATTGCTGTTTATCAACATGAAGACCAAAAGTTGTGCCAATGAAAGTCAAAGAAGCCATTATGACACTGAGAAACAAGAATAAAACTGTTAGAGACATCAGCCAAACCTTAACCTTAGGCTTACCAAAATCAACTGTTTGGAACATCATGAAGAAGTTTAAAAATAGTCCCCTTTAAAATAGTCAACGAAAAATTTAAATATCTAGGAATTTATGTGACTAAGACATATACTTCTTTATTTAAATTAAATTTCCCACCTTTACTGAATAAACTACATAAGAATATTCAGTATTGGAAAACACTTCCTATCTCAATGCTTGTTAGAATTAATGCTATAAAAATGATCTTTCTCCCGCAATTATTGTATCTCTTTCAATCAAATTATATCTCCCAAATTTTTTTTTTTTAAAGTTGATTCCATTGTCACAAGTTTTATTTGGGATTATAAGAATCATAGAATAAGTAAAAAACATTTATGTAAATCCAAGACGAATGGAGGATTAGCTTTACCAAATTTTTTGTTTTACTTCTGGGCAGTTAATATTAAAAATATGAACTTCTGGTTGGGAGAAATAGATCAGCAACCAGATTGGTTAAAGATGGAAAAGGAAGACTGCTTGCCTTTTGAAATTGGCTCGATTATGTTAGCTCCCACAAAACTGAACAAAAAAACCTATAGTGAAAACCCTATAATATATAGTGGTATATGAATTTGGAAACAATTAAAAAATACTTTAAAATTGGATAATTTATCACTCTTTCTTCCCATTGTAAACAATCCTTTATGTAAACCCTTTGTGTTGGATAAAGGTCTTACACAATGGAAAAATTATGGAATTGAAAAGGTGGGACATCTTTATAGGAAAGGCATTTTTCCTTCATTTCAGGAGTTACAACAGAATTATGGACTACACTCAAATAACTTTTTCAGATATCTACAACTTAGAGATTATGTTAAATCACATACACAAGATTATAGAGCTAGAGAGCCAGAAACGCTTGGTAAATGTTTGAATAAACATCCTAATACACATAAATTAATATCTCATATTTATAATACCCTTTTAGATAATGAGGTCCCGTCGACGGATTTATATAGACACACATGGGAAAATGAATTAGACCAACCTATAATGAAAGATATTTGGGACGGAAGTCTACAATATATACATCAATGCTCGTTAAATGCCAGACACTCTTTAATATAATTTAAAGTATTACATAGACTGCATTACTCAAAAACAAAATTAAATATAATTTTCCCATATATCTCTCCTATCTGTGATAAATGTCAATACTCAGAGGCTAATTTAACTCATACTTTAGTAAATTGTATAAAAATCAAAAATTTCTGGACGGATATTTTTAGAATAATTTCAGAAGTTGTTAACACCCAATTGGATCCCGACTCAAAACTAATAATAGTAGGAATATCAGAACAAAGCCTAAAACTTGCAACAAGCCAAAGAAACTTCCTTGATTACAGTATAATAACTGGGAAAAAATGAATAATAAAATGTTGGAAAAGTCCAACAACCCCCACAATTAAAATGTGGATTATGGAGATGTCGAAGACCTTACATTTGGAAAGAACTAGACTTGTCTTAATTGACAAGCAAAAATTATTTGCTAGAATATGGTCTCCATTTATTGACTTTTTGAAAGGGTAAATTGGTCCGGCACGGAAGCCTGACTGAAGCTTGAACCCAGGATTAGATGATTAGTTATGTTTTATAATCTACGGACCTATCTCCAAAGTTGTATTATTGGTAAATTATTATATTCTTTTTTATCGTGTTTTTTTTTCTTCTCTCTCCCTATCTATAAAAAAATTAAAATAAACAAATAGAAGCAGAGTTAATATACAATTGATAAATGAGGACCCCTATTACTTTGATAGTTGGAATCCCATCTATTAACAATATGTAATTGATATACACAATGTGTTTTGATTATGATATGTACATGCTTCTAATAAAAATAGTATATAAAAAAAAAAAAAAAGAAGAAAGACTTGTGAGCTTACTAATCGCAAAGGGACTGGCAGGCCAAGGAAGACCTCCACAGCTGATGATAGAAGAATTCTCTCTATAATACAGAAAAATCCCCAAACACCGGTCCAACAGATCAGAAACACTCTTCAGGAGTCAGGTGTGGATTTGTCAATGACCACTGTCCGCAGAAGACTTCATGAACAGAAATACAGAGGCTACACTGCAAGATGCAAACCACTGGTTAGCCGCAAAAATAGGATGGCCTGATTACAGTTTGCCAAGAAGTACTTAAAAGAGCAATCACAATTCTGGAAAAAGATTTAGTGGACAGATGAAACAAAGATTAAGAGGAGAGTAGGAACTGCCCAAGATCGAAAGCATACCACCTCATCTGTGAAACACGTTGGTGGGGGTGTTATGGCCTGGGCATGTATGGCTGCTGAAGGTACTGGCTCACTTATCTTCATTGATGATACAACTGCTGATGGTAGTAGCATAATGAATTCTGAAGTGTATAGAAACATCCTATCTGCTCGTTCAAACAAATACCTCAAAACTCATTGGCCGGCGGTTCATTCTACAGCAAGACAATGATCCCAAACATACTGCTAAAGCAACAAAGGAGTTTTTCAAGGTTAAAACATAGTAAATTCTTGAGTGGCCAAGTCAATCACCTGATCTGAATCCAATTGAGCATGCCTTTTATATGCTGAAGAGAAAACTGAAGGGGACTAGCCCCCAAAACAAGCAGAAGCTGCAATACAGGCCTGGCAGAGCATCACAAGAGAAGCCACCCAGCAACTGGTGATGTCCATGAATCATAGACTTCAAGCAGTCATTGCATGCAAAGGATATGCAACAAAACAATTACATGACATTGCTGTGCCCCAAACATTATGGTGCCCTGAAATGTATAAACACTGCTGTAATTTCTACACGATGAAACCAACATGTATAAAAATGGCCTTTATTAAAATCTGACAATGTGCACTTTAACCACATGTGATTTTTTTCTATTAAAATCTCAAATTGTGGAGTGAGTAGAGAAGCAAATAAATAAATGATGGGTCTTTGTCTCAAACATTATAGAGGGCACTGTAACTCACTTGAAAATATTCAGAGAATTGGCCTCCACTGCCTTATGCGGCAGAGAATTCCACAGATTCACCTCCCATCTTCACTTACTGTAGATGGGAAAAGCCCCAATGCAAAATATCAGCTCTCTTTCACTCCACACCTACTGCACAACCCATTTCATCCAGTAGATCACTTACTACACCTTTGAGAAGGACTTCTATGTCCTCTGTCTGCAATAATACTTATTATTGACACAAAAATCTAGAATTGCAGTAATTAGGCCAAGCAACCACACTATGCACAGTGGAAGTGGCCAAGTAGTTACCTTGGCCTAATGTTTACTTAATCTGAATTCTACCATTGATGCCAAAACCTTTCAAAGGGCTTTGGATGGCAGAATTACATCCAGCAAAAATGAAAATGTCCTTCTGTTCAAGTTAAACCACTTGGAATTGTGGACACAAGGAGTTGCTTATGCTGGCTTACAAAAAAGTGTTGGAGTAATGCAGCACCTCTGGAGAACATTAAAGGTGGCAGAGGTTATGGGGAGAAGGCAGGAGAATGGGGTTAAGAGGGAGTGATAGATCAGCCAATGGCGGAGTAGACATGATGGGCCGAATGGCCTAGTTCTTCTACGATCACTGTGATCTTATGAACATGGGTAGGTGATGTTTCAGGTCAGGAACCTTACCTTTCATTATTATTGGGAAACTAAAGGTGAACTAAATATTGCACACAACAGAAGTTTTTCACTGTACCCCAGTGCATGTGACAATAAACTAAACTGAAACTTTTTTAAATTGAACTCCATTGTGGCATTAAAAACATGTTCACATGCAAAAAGCTTCAGAATTATTATTGCACCAACAAATCAATAAGAATGAGCTTGTTGAGTTAGCATTCATAGTCACTCATGTCGAAATGCCCAAACCCAAAGCTTCCACCACAGATCTCTTCTTCTTCTTCTTGCATATGGAGTGCACAGCCTAAAGTTGTCGGACAACTTTTTCTATTTGATTTTATTTGACTGTGCATGCCGGGTTGATTTCATTCGTCTAAAGAGGGCGGACCACGTGAAGGTTCCAATCACCCACCCCAGCTCTCATGTTGAGTTATTTACATGTCAAACTATTTATTATCACCTTCCATCTAGAACTAGTAAAAGTTTAGTTCTATCGAACAATGTTGACTAAGCAGTAGACCATAGTTATTACTTGTTACTGAATAACCACTTCCACAGAAGTGATCCAATACATTACTATAGCATGCAGCTGATGGTGGAAGCAGAAGGCTAGTTTGGATCACCTCTTGCTTTCCGATTTCAACATCAAAATTCTGTGCAAGGTTAGACAATAGAATAGACAATAGACAATAGGTGCAGAAGTAGGCCATTCGGCTCTTTGAGCCAGCAGCACGGCTGTGATCATGGCTGATCATCCACAATCAGTACCCCGTTCCTGCCTTCTCCCCATATCCCTGGACTCCACTATCGTTAAGAGCTCAATCCAACTCTCTATTGAAAGCATCCAGAGAATTGGCCTTCACTGCCTTCTGAGGCAGAGAATTCCACAGATTCACAATCCTTGTGTGAAAAAGTTTTTCCTTGTCCCCGTTCTAAATGGCTTACCCCTTATTCTTAAACTGTGGCCCTGGTTCTGGACTCCCCAAACATCGGGAACATGTTTATTGCATTTAGCGTGTCCAAACCCTGAATAATCTTATATGTTCCAATAAGATCCCCTCTCATTATTCCAAATTCCAGATTATACAAGCCCAGCCACTCCATTCTATCAAGATATGACAGTCCAGCCATCCCGGGAATTAACCTCGTGAACATATGCTGCACTCCCTCAATAGCAAGAATGTCCTTCCACAAATTTGGAGACCAAAACTGCACACAATACTCCAGGTGTGGTCTCACTTGGGCCCTGTACAACTGCAGATGTATCTCTTTGCTCCTATACTCAACTACTCTTTTTGTGAAGGTTAACATGCCATTCGCTTTCTTCACTGCCTGCTGTACCTGCATGCTTACTTTCATTGACTGATGAACAAGGACCCCTAGATCCCATTATACCTCCCCTTTTCCCAACTTGACAACATTCAGATAATCTGCCTTTCTGTTTTTGCTACCAAAGTGGATAACCTCACATTTATCCACATTAAACGGCATCTGCCATCCATCTGCCCACTCACCCAACCTGTCCAAGTCACCCTGCATCCTCCTCACAGTTCACAATGCCACCCAGCTTTGTGTCATCTGCAAATTTGCTAATGTTATTTTTAATCCCTTCATCTAAATCATTAATGTATATTGTAAATAGCTAGTCACCGCCTGCCATTCTGAAAGGGACCCGTTAATCCCTACTCTTTGTTTCCTATCTGCCAACCAATTTTCTATCCATGTCAGTACCCTACCCCCAGTACCAAAGAATTCAGTTTTACCTCTCTCGAGTACATCCACTTCCAAAGAACCAAGTTTTACGCAGCAAGATTAAACAGAAGCCCAATCAATCTTCAAGCCTCTAACTACATCAAGTGGGGGCAAGGAAAGAGCGTTCACGTTGCGGCCATGTTTTCACCAATCTTTCCACCAACACGCACAAGAAGCAACTTCTAATCTTGTGTGTGGACTCGATAAGAAAAAGATTGCATCCAGTGACCGCAACGTATATTTAAAAACAAAACCACAACTCCATTAGATTTTGAATGTTTATTTGCATGTCAAAAAACAAGTTACTCTGCAATCTAACAAAATGGCATGTTACATTCAACAAATGAACGCAGGTCCTTGGTATCTTTGTCCTATTCACAGGCATTTGGTTATTAGGATTCCTGCAGTCTTTTCCAAGCTCCTCTTGACATGCAAGCTATTGAGTGCCATCCGAAGTCAAGCCAGGCAGATGGTCAGTTGTTCAATTCGTCATTTTGTTTTTGAAAGACCAGGAAGGAAAAGTGGGGGGACAGTGAAAGGGGTAATGGGGTGAGGAAGGAGCCAGCCAGTTCATTCAATCCGATCATACTGCATCCAAGAAAGGTTTTTTCTTTCTTTTTTACAAAGATATATAGCTAGAAGGCAATGCTTGTGGAGTGTACAGCACAGATCAGGAAGCCATCTCATTTTCCTGATGCTTCTTCTTGCGCCGCTTTCTTTGCTTGTTCAATTGCTGAAAGAGAGCAGAGACGGGTTGAAAAGCAAGTTAAGTAAACAGTGCAGCAACAAAGATCACCGAAGCACCCCGCCCAATAAAATCCAGGGAAGATAACTTCGAAGGGGATGCAAATACACGAGGAGATTTGAAATCTTTAGATTAGCCTGTGCCATTACATCATTGGCGAGGCTCCCATTATCCACCCCTCCCTCGACGGTTATCATGGTGAAACATCAACTAGAAATCCCCGGCCAGCTGATGCAATGAGCGAGTTCGGTATTCCGAAAAATGTAAGGAATCATGGGATTTGTCAAAGGTCATTCGCCATAAAGAAAAGCGAATGAAGCGCTGGCTGAATAACCTGTGTAAAAATTCTTATCTTTATTCATAATTAATGTGTAATAATATATTTGATCTGAGGAACGGGGGTGGCAGGTAGCGGAAGAGCGGGAGAGAGGGGCCATTTGCGAGTGGGAGAGACTGGACCTGCTGCATGCACACAGACCCACGCTTCATCCGCAGACAGGATCAAACTTGGTGCCGCAGGTGCTGCTAAGCTGCCAGCATACTCACCATTCTCCTGTGCTGCGAGTGCAACAAGTTTTGTTCCGATCTATGGTAAATTAAAAAAGTTATCGAGGTTTAAAAATCTTTAAAACCGCGCATATACGCAGATTGGTCTCCTGTCCTGTCAGTCAGCGCCGCATGGATTGGTTCCCTACCCTGTCAGTCAATACCACGGCCGGGACGGCGACGCCCCTTCCTGCCCCACAGGCGGCGGCCGTGGGGGGGTTTGGGGGGGTTTAGTGGAGGCCCTGGTCATGTCTCTCTCTTCCTCACTCACAACTCTCCCCCGCCCACCCTCGGCAGCAATGGCGGTCCCGTCTACCTGTCTACCTGTCTCCCCAGGTGAATGGCTGCAACCGTCTGTCTCCTCCGATGCCGCCACTGTGATAACTCACCCTCACGGCCCTCTCGGAGGATATCTTCTCCACCAGCTCGTCGAAACCGGTGGTACCCACCGTGCCGGGCGGCGGCAGCAAGCAGGCAGGCAGGTAGGCGAGTGGGTAGGGTGAGGACGGGCCGAGCGGCAGCAATGGGTGGGCGGGCAGGATGAGGACGGGCCGAGCGGAGGCTGAGCTTAAGTGGGCAGAGGGAGGGAGGGAGGGAGAGTTGGGTTGCAGCGTGGCCGAGCAGTTTGCGCGGAGTTTGAGTAACACACACACACACACACACACACACACACACACACACACACACACACACACACACACACACACACACACACACACACACACACACACACACACACACACACACACTCACACACACACACACACACACAATGTAAACTGGTCCAATCATCAAGTCAATGGGATCTAAACCACAGCTAACAATGAACGACCTGTGGAGGAAGGAAATGCAGATGCTGCTTTTTATGGAGGGAGGGAGTAACTGAGGGCAGGGGAAAGGAGAGGGAGGGAGAGGTGAGGGAGGGATTGGGGGAGGGGAGGAGGAGAGGGGAAAGATCCTGGGGAGGTGAGGATGGAGACTGGGAGGATTGAGGGAGAGGAGGGGGTAGAGAGGGATAGCAGGGGGGATAGGGGAAGTGAGGAGAGGGGGATAGAGGGATAGGAGGGGGGTAGGGAGGGGAGAGGCGTTATGGAAGGTGGGAGGGAGTGAGTGAGGGTAGGAGAAGGAAAGGAAGGGAGAGGTATGGGAGGGTTTGGAGGAGGGGAGGAGAGGAGGAGAGGAGAAAGAAGAGGGAAGGTGAAGAGGAGGGGGAGAGAGTGCTGGGGGATGAGGGGAAATAAGCCACGCCTGTGCAGTCGGGGGCTATAGGTGAGTGGTGGAATATTGCGTTTGCGGAACGGGTTGCGTTGGAGGACCAGGCCTCCCGTGTGACAGGGACCCAACTGGTCCCACTTAGTCTAGTAAAGTAATAAATACGACAAAATCATCATAGCTTCATACAAAAGAACATAATCAATAAATACAACAAATTCATAGTTTGAAAGCAGTATTTTCTTACCTAGAAGAAACAAAGCTGGAAAATACGGATGAAATGAAGGTCTGAGCAGCAGATCCACTCCTGACAATGTTTATGGCAAGTGACCTATGACCTGGGCATGCGCAGTCGTAATACCGAACTCGCTTATTAGTACATGTTACTTTATGCAAACCATTTAACAATTGCAGACCTGTGCAATTGCAGAGATCCGAACTAGCTTATATTACGTCCACTATCCCCGCAAAAGAGCACAATGTGAATGGCTTCTGCATTGTACTTCTACTCACCGGCTTGGTTGGGCAAGGGCATATTTTCCTTCGTCTTAGATTGACGGAGTTTTTCCCAGTTGAAATAAGTGATTTGCTCCAGGAGATCGCTGCCGATTGTGGGCTTGTGTTCCTCGCCTGCCATTTCTTGGGGTTCAGCGTGCTCAACGAAAGAGCGTTCATGTCGCGGCCCTGTTTCCACCAATCTTTCCACCACCATGCCCAAGAAGCACAAGAAGCACAAGACAGACACCATTGTATGCAGATGTCGAGACGTGTGTTCAGCTCTGGTTGAACAATTTCTAATCTTGTGATGTGGACTCGTTACAAAGAAGATGGCAGTCAGCGTTCTGCAACAGAATAAAAGGGGGGAAACAAGCGAGCAAGTATATCCGAGCAGGTAGGTACGCTGCGCTCCCAGCCCATGAGCCGAGTCACTTTGCTGGCTGAAACATACACAGTGCGATGTGACCACTTTGCTCCCCATTGTCCTTAATACGGACAGCTCACGCTAGCCACAAGCAAATTCTCAATACACATCGGCCGATGCTCCATATTATCCTCAACACAACATTTTCCCCTTTCCCACTAGTCTGTTCCTTCCCTACATTACTCATTTTGTGCAAAAGATCCGACACTTTTGCACAAAATGATAAAATATCACTTGTTCCAGCACTTGGCACAAAGAGCAAAACTACAAATCGAAGCAGCGCTCTATCAATGAAATTAACGAACAGGGGCGGTGGGTGGAGGCGTAAATTACAGATATCCTATTACCACTCGACCTACCAGACTTCCTTCAGCAAGCCGTTAACTCAATTGCAAGTGACGAGCGTTGCCTTGAGGCGAGGCTGTTATATGGGGTCTATGCAAATCACCCGTGGCTTTAACACCACCCTTTGTGAGAAATTGTTGGCTCTGTTCGCCATTCAATGGCAACGTGTTCAATGGCAACGCGAGGACTGATCGAAAGGGGCGTTGCCAGCTGCAATAAGCGAGTTCAGTATTCCGACTGCGCATGCCCAGGTCAAAGGTCACTCTGCATAATCATTGCTAGAAGCAGTGGAGCTGTGAACATATAGACCTTCATTTCATCCGATTTTTCCAGCTTTGATTCTTCTAGATAAGAAAATACTACTTTCAAACTATGACTTAGTTGTATTTATTGGTCCTTTGTAAAAAGCTACGATGATTTTATCATTTTTATTGCTTTATGCTTCGCTGAGTGAGCGAGATCGTGCTCGTCCGTGGTCATGGTCGGGCCCGGGAATCCGGAACTGCAGGCGCTGTTGTGTTGCTGCTCGGCCGTCTCCGTCCCCTCCCGGGTGTCCCGTCCTTGTCCAGGTGTGCCTTAGAGATCGGTACTGCGCACATTGCTGTTTCTGGTTTATATCAACAATTTGGATGAGAATGTACATGCCATGATTAGTAAGTGTGAAGGGGATGCAAATACACGAGGAGATTTGAAATCTTTAGATTGGGCTGTGCCATTACATCATTGGCGAGGCTCACATTATCCACCCCTCCCTCGACAGTTATCGTGGTTAAACATCAACTATAAATCCCCGGCAAGCTGATGCAATGAGCGAGTTCGGTATTCCGAAAAATGTAAGGAATCATGGGATTTGTCAAAGGTAATTCGCCATAAAGAAAAGCGAATGAAGCACTGTTTGAATAAACTGTATACATTTTTATCTTTATTCATAATTAATGTGTAATAATATATTTGATCTGAGGAACGGAGGTGGCAGGTACCGGGAGAGAGGGGGCAGATGCGAGTGGGAGACAGGGGGAGAGACTGCGCGCACACAGACCCAGCCTCATCTGCAGCCAGGATCAAACCCGGCGCCGCAGGTGCTGCTGAGCTGCCAGCGTACTTACCATTCTCCTGTGCTACGAGTGCAACAAGTTTCGTTCCGATCGATGATATATTTAGGTATGTTACAATACTTACCTTCAGCGGCGCTGCAGTTCTGCCACTGGTCGTGTGCGCGACTTTGGCGCCTTTGAGGGGGGAGGGGCGGGATTAAAATTCCCTTTTCTCCTGCCTGTCCGAGATATATTTTCTCGGGCTGCTAACTGATGGTGAAAAATCGTTCTGACTTGCGTTCTCGGAAGTTAAAAAAAAAAGTCGCAGGACAATTTAATCCCTGGATTAAGATAAAAAAGCTACTTCTAATGCCGTCAAAGCCGACAACGGGACGGATCTCACATAGGAGACAAAACATAAAGTAAGTCGTATATTTTACATATAAACTTGCTTCTTAGGATGACTTTAATCAAAATTTCATTGGCGAAAATGTGATTATGGCCCCATACGAACCGGCAGTGTTTTTCCTGCCGATATGGGGTTCAAAATCACCGCAAATGCAACGTTCCAATCGATCGCATTCCACAAAAACCCACTTGCAAGATTATTTAAATGGCCATTAATTTACGGGAATTAAACATTAAATTCCTTCTATTTGGCCTATAAATTAATGACAATGAGATTTAAAAATCATGTTATATTGTGAATTCTTGTATGAATGTTATTTGGACACTTAGGCTATTTAAAAATGTTAATCTTTTCTTAAGAAATAGATAGATGTTTAGATCTAGTAATTGAATTTTGTAATTAGCTACAATTAGGTAACTAACTAATTATATGCTTTAATTTCAGGTCATCCACGTAAGATTGTTTCATATTTGTTTCAGAATGCTTCAATCCATAATAACTGAAAATTTCTTTCAGTTCTTTTAATTTTTACGAAATTTATGGGCTTTTAACTGTCCTCGATCACAGCTTTTGAGTTAAGTCAATGGAAAAGCAATAGGGAACAAGATGCTAATTTCCGAGTATTAAAATGACCATAACTTTTTTAATACTGAAGATATGAAAGTGAATTAGGTGTTAAATTAAACTTATTTTTATGCTTTATCTGATGGGATAAATTGCAGACTTGATTTTTAAAATCTCAAAATTTTGTAACATTGCTAATATATTTTAAAAGTTATCGAGGTTTAAAAATCTTAAAAACCACGCATATGCAGATTCGTCTCCTGTCCTGTCAGTCAGCGCTGCGCGGATTGGTCCCCTCTCTTATCAGTCAATGCCACGGCTGGGACGGCGACACCCCTTCCTGCCCCACAGGCGGCGGCTGTGGGGTGGTGGGGGCGGTTTAGTGCAGGCCCTGGTACTGTTTCTCTCTCCCTCACTCACCACTCTCCCCCACCCACTCTCTGTGGCAATGGCGGTCCCGTCTACCCGTCTACCTGTCTCCTGGTGAATGGCTGTGACCGTCTGTATCCTCCGCCACCGCCGCCGTGATAACTCACCCTCACGGCCCTCTTGGAGGAGATCTTCTCCACCAGATCGTGACCACCGTGCCGAACACCACGGCCCGGTGGCAGCAGCGAGTAGGCAGGCACGTAGGCGGGTGGGCAGAGGGAGGAAGGGCTGAGTGGCAGCAACGGGCGGGCGGGCAGGGTGGGGACAGGCTGAGCGACAGCAGTGGGCAATCGGGCAGGATGGCGACGGGCCGAGCAGTGGCTGAGCTGGAGTGGGCAGAGGGAGGGAGGGAGAGTCGGGTTGCAGGGTGGCCGAGCAGTTTGCGCGGAGTTTGAGTAACTCACACACACACACACAATGCAAATTGGTCCAATCGTCAAGTCAACGGGATCTAAACCACAGCTAACAATGAATGACCAGTGGAGGAAGGAACTTCATTTCATCCGTTTTCTCCAGCTTTGATTCTTCTAGATAAGAAAATACTGCTTTCAAACTATGAATTAGTTGTAATTATTGGTCCTTTGTAAAAGCTACGATGATTTTGTCGTATTTATTGCTTTATGCTTCGCTGAGTGAGCGAAATCGTGCTCGTCCGTGGTCGGGCCCGGGACTCCCGCGCTGCAGGCGCTGTTGTGTTGCTGCTGGCCATCTCCGTCCCCTCCCGGGTGTCCCGTCCCTGTCCAGGTGTGCCTTAGAGATCGGTACTAGGCACATCGCTGTTTGTGGTTTACATCACCAATTTGGATGAGAATGTACTATCAGATGATAGGGCACTACTTCGTCTTGGTTAGTAAGTTTGCAGAGGACACCAAAGTGGGTGGTGTTGTGGAAAGCAAAGATGGTTTTCAAAAATTGCAGCAGGATCTTGTTCAGTTGGGCAAGTGGGCTGAGGAATGGTGAATGGAGTTTAATACAGTTAAGTGCGAGGTGTTGCATTTTGGGGATGTCAAGCCAGGGCCTGGACCGACACAATGAATGGCAGGGCTCTGGGGGTGTTGTAGAGCAGAAGGATCGGCGAGTGCAGGTACATAGTTCCATGAAAGTTGCATCACAGGTAGATAGGGTGGTCATGAAGGCTTCGGCACATTGGCCTTCATCACTCAAGGTATTGAGTATGGAAGTTGGATATTATGTTACAGTTGTATAAGAAATTACTGAGGCCATATTTGGAGTATGGTGTTCAGATTTGGCGGACCCTGCTATAACACTACAATGTTACACCACTCTGCTGCTTTGTACTTGTATTTATCATTGTGTAGGAATGACTGCAGATGCTGATTTACACTGAAGATAGACACAACATGCTGGAGTAACTCAGCGGGTCAGGTAGCATCTCTGGATAGAAGGAATGGGTGACGTTTTGGGTCGAGACCCTTCTTCAGACTGTCTTGACCTGAAAGGTCACCCATGCCTTCTATCCAGAGATGCTGCCTGTCCCGCTGAGTTACACCAGCATTTTGTGTCTGTCATTGTGTATACTGTGTACTCTGTGATCTTAAAGTGAACAAGGAATTTCACTGTAAGATCCTCACTGGCACACTGGAATCACTAGCTCAGGACCGCTCTACATGCAGATGCAGATAATTGCAGGATGGTGCTCAGTATCTTATAGCTGGGAGGCTCCCTACAGTTACAATCTCCATTTTGGACAAACAGTGGGCAACAGAGAAAATAAGTAGCAACACACAAGTGTGCAATGAATATGTGACCTCAGCTTGCATAGACATGAAAATCAAGCTATTTCTTGTTATTATTCTTATTTCCTTATATTCTGTTCCTCTAATAACCTCTCTCGCCTTTCCTCTTTTCTGCTTTTTTGTTTAGTTTAGAGATACAGCGCGGAAACAGGCCCTTCGCCCACTGAGTCTGCACCGACCAGCGATTCCTGCACATTAACACTATCCTATACACTAGGGACAATTTACATTTATACCAAGCCAATTAACCTGTAAACCTGTACGTCTTTGGAGTGTGGGAGGATACCGAAGATCTCAGAGAAAACCCACGCAGGTCACGGTCGAACGTACAAACTCCGTACAGCCAGCACCCGTAGTCAGGATCGAACCCCCGGGTCTCCAGCATTGCAAGCGCTGTAAGGCAGTCAACTGTACAGCTGCCCACCGTGACTGCCCTCTCTCTTCCTGTCTTTAGTTGGCCACCCGCATGAATGCTATTTGATTTTCTTTTCTTCGACAAACCAAAGCAAGGATTTCCAACAAACTGAAGCAAGGATTCTTTGTGATGTGAGGATATTTCAGTGTTTTAAATGCCTCTTCTACACTGAAACCATGGGCTCAGGGTCACATGATGTTGCAGTGAATTCATCCGGATAGCAATCTACCCAGGGAGGCTGTTAAAGAGTTCAATTCCCTGATATCACCTCTAACACCTGTCAGTACATGAGATGCTCAGGCTGGATGGCTGAAAGCAGCAACACAGGCTACTACTTTGTCTTATCCTCTCATCGAGAACACATCACAAGATTAGAATTGTTCAGCCAGAGCTGAACGCACTTCTCGGCAGCTGCATACAGTGGCGTCTTGTGCTTCTTTGCGTGGTTGGTGGAAAGATTGGTGGAAACAGGGCCGCGACGTGAACGCTCTTTCCTTGACCCCAAGGGTACTACTAATAATCATCTAAGAAATACATGGCCTAGATTCATAGCTGCCTTCAGTAAAGAAGGAGGAAGAAATTAGAAGAGGAATACCATCCCTTTGTGTGTAGTTTTCCACTAGATTCTCACATAGGTCTCACCAAGCCAGTCCTTGTGTTTTTGGTGGGGAAGCAAAATAGTCTCTTCCCACTGTCTGGGCATCTGCATTTTTCTGCCACTCGGAATCTTCCTGGGAAAACCCTATTGACAGTCCAGGACTCCAGGCTGCTCTTGCTGCTTGGGAATCACCATATTGTCTGCAATGTATTGTTCTCAAGTTCACAAGTTATAGGAGTAGAATTAGGCCATTCGGCCCATCGAGTCCACTCTGCCATTCAATCATTGCTGATCTCTGCCTCCTAACCCATTTTCCTGTCTTCTCCCATCCCAAACCCTTAACACCCGTTCTAATCAAGAATTTGACTATCGCTGCCTTACAATTATCCTCTGACTTGGCCTCCACAGCCCTCTGTGGCAATGAGTTCCACAGATTAACTACACTATGACTAAAGAAGTTCCTCTCACCTCCTTTTCTCAAAAAGCACCCTTTAATTCTGAGGCGATGACATGGTCTCCCAGTGGAAACTCTCCCACCAGTGGAAACATCCTTTCCACATCCACTCTATCTAGGCCTTTCATTAATCTGTAAGATTCAATGAGGTCCCCTCTCAACCTTCTAAACTCCAGCGAGTAGAGGCCCAGTGCCTTCAAACGCTGTCTGAGCGCTCTCCACAGCATCCATCTGCCTATGAAAATGATTTTTTTTGGAGTGGAATGGGGGTGATACCCGTGATCATCGGCACCCATCACTTACAGATATTGTGTTCATTCGTGCAGCCCCAAGCTCAGTAGATGACATAATGAGGGGGGGGGGGGCATTGAAACTTACCAAATGGTGAAAGGTTTGGATAGAGTGGACGTGGAGAGGGTGGTTCCATTAGTGGGAGAGTCTAGGACCAGAGCTCATAGCCTCAGAATTAAAGGATGTTTCTTTCAGAAGGAAATGGCGGCTGAATTTCTTTAGACAGAGAGTGGCGAATCTGTGGAATTCATTGCCACATAAGGCTGAAGTGGTCAAGTCAATGGATATTTTTAAGGCACAGATAGATTGAGTCTTGATTAGTACGGGTGTTAGGGTTATGGGGAGAAGGCAGGTGAAATGGGTTGAGAGGGAAAGATAGATTGAATGGAGGAGTAGACTTGATGGGCCGAATGGCCTCATTCTACTCCTATCACCAATGATTCTGAGAGTGTTTGGAATTAAGGTGTTGCCATAAGGTCTTGTGCTTATTTTCCTATTTTCCTGCCATCCCCCATAACCCTTGCCACACATGCCAATCAAGAATCTATCTATCTCTGCCTTAAAAATAACCTTTGACTTGGCCCCCACAACCTTCTGTGGCAATGAATTGCACAGATTCAGATGGAATTTTGAGTAAGTAAGTACGTTTATTGGCCAAGTATTCACATACAAGGAATTTGACTTGGTGCTCCGCCCACAAGTAACAACATGACATACAGTGACAGTTACGAATGACTCAGAAAACACTAAACATTAATAATAATAAAACATTAATGATAAACACCATTGATCAAGCATGTGAACCAAAAAATACCAAATCAAAGGGAGGGCTACAGATTTTTGGCTTTGAGTAGAGCAACTACTCGTGGATAAAAACAGTTTTTTTGTCTGGCTGTGGCAGCTTTGACAGTCGGAGTCGCCTTCCAGAGGGAAGTGATTCAAAGAGTTTGTGGCCAGGGTGAGAGGGGTCAGAGATGATCTTACCCGCTCGCTTCCTGGCCCTTGCAGTGTACAGTTCATCAATGGAGGGAAGGTTGCAGCCAATAACCTTCTCGGACAATTCGCTGCAGCCTCCAGGTGTCGTGCTTGGTGGCTGAGCCAAACCAGACCATGATGGAGAAGGTGAGAACAGACTCCACGATGGCCATGTAGAATTGGACCATCATTGCCTGTGGCAGATTGTGCTTCCTCAGCTGCCGCAGGAAGTACATCCTCTGTTGTGCCTTTTTGACTGTGGAGTCGATGGTGGCCCCCCACTTAAGGGTCTTGGAGATGATGGTTCCCAGGAACTTAAAAGACTCCACAGATGTGACTGTGGTGTTGTTGATGGTGAGTGGGGGGGGAGGGGAGTGGGAGCTCTCCTAAAGTCTGCAATCAATTCCACTGTCTTAAGAGCATTGAGCTCCACATCGTTGCGATGGCACCAGGATGGCAGCTGTGTCACTTCCTGTCTGTAGGCAGATTCCTCCCCATCCTGGATCAGTCGAATCAGGGTTGTGTCGTCCGCAAACTTGAGAAGCTTGACAGAGGTGTCTGTGGAGGTGCAGTCGTTGGTGTAGAGAGAGTAGAGGAGAGGGACGAGTACATAGCCTTGCGGTGCTCCTATGCTGAGCGTTTGCGGGTTCGAGATGTGCTTTCCCAGCCTCACATGCTGCTTCCTGTCTGTCAGGAAGTTGGTGATCCACTGACAGAGGGGTTCAGGCATAGTCAACTCGGAAAGTTTGGAGTGTAGTAGCTCTGGCACAATGGTGTTGAATGCAGAGCTAAAATCAACAAACAGGATCCTCGCATAGGTCACCTGGCGGTCTAGGTGCTGGAGGATGAAGTGCAGGCCCAGGTTGACTGCATCATGCACAGATCTATTGGCCTGATATGCAAACTGCAGAGGATCCAGCAGGGAGATCGTGATATTTTTCAGCTGGGCCAGCACAAGCCTTTCGAGTGTCTTCATGACTACAGAGGTCAGTGGGACAGGCCTGTAGTCATTAAGACAAGTAATCCTTACCTTTTTGGGTACAGGGACAATAGTGGAGACTTTGAAGCAGGCAGGGACTACATGTTTGCAGGGACTGGTTGAAAATGTCTGTATAGACCGGTGCCAGCTGTTTGGCACAGAGCTTAAGAGTAGAGGGGGAAACATTGTCAGGTCCTGGAGATTTCCGGCTTTTTTTGTCCTCTGAAAAGCCTCTCCACCTCCTCTATGTTTATGGTTGATATTGGATAAGTGATGTTGTGCAGCACAGAGGGTGTGGGTGATTGGGTGTGAAGTGGTGATTGGAGGGGGGTGGTTGTAGAAGGGCCAGTCTTTGCAGACTGAGGTCAGGCTGTGAGTGGGTGGAACGTGTTGGTTGGGGCGGGAAATGGTCAGTCTTTTCATACTGGAGTCCTGCCTTAAGTAGGTGTGAAGTGGTGAATGGGAAGGAGAGGGTGCAGGGTCCATTCTTTGTAGACTGGGGTCTGGCTGTGTTGGTTGGGGAGGAGGGGGAGGGGGGGAGGGGGCACCAGGGTTACGTTTCTGATTTTCAAACCTGCAGTAAAACTCATTCAGGTCGTTGGTCAGCTGACGATTGTCCAAAGAGCGTGGAGCTTTCCTCTTGTTGCTGGTAATTTCTTGCAAGCCCTTCCAAACTGAAGAAGTGTCACTAGCTGAGAACTTGCTCCTCAACTTCTCAGAGTACCTTTCCTTGGCAGCTCTGATTTCTCTTCTCAGCTTGTACATGGCCTGCCTGTAGAGGTCTGTATCCCTACTCCTGTAGGCCTCCTCTTTAGACCGTCGGAGCTGTCTGAGCTCTGCAGTGAACCAGGGCTTGTTGTTGTTGAACCATGTCCGGGTCTTAGTTGGAATGCAACTGTCGTCACAAAAGCTGACATATGATGATACAGTGTCTGTATACTCATCGAGGCTTGTGGTTGCTTCCCTGAACACATTCCAATCTGTGCAGTCAAAGCAGGATTGTAGGTTCTCAATGCCCTCGCTTGTCCACCTTTTCGTTGTTCTGACCACAGGCTTAGCAGCTTTTAGTTTCTGCCTGTAGGTCGGAATAAGGTGAACTAGACAATGATCACAGAGACACAGACCCGCCCGGGGAACAGAGCGATATGCGTTCTTGATTGCCGTATAACAGTGATCGAGTGTTCTCTCCCCTCTGGTGAGGCAGGTAACATGAAGTCTGTATTTTGGAAGGTCACGCTGAGGTTAGCTTTGTTAAAGTCCCCCAAAACAATGACCATGGAGTCCGGGAAGTCACTCTCTACCCTCATTACCTGGTCAGCGAGTTGTGTTTGTGCCTCACGTACGCAGGCTTGGGGGGGGAATGTAAACTCCAGCAAGAATAAAGGAGTTAAATTCCCTCGGAGAGTAGAAGGGTTTGCAGTTTATAAAGAAGGATTCTAGGTTGGGAGAGCAGAAATTTGACAGTACCGTGATGTCGCTGCACCAGTCCTGGTTAGTATAGAAGCATATTCCACCGCCTCTCCCTTTACACTGGCACCCGAAAAAGGGACCACATCACCCCGATCCTGGCCTCTCTCCACTGGCTCCCTGTGCGGTTCCGTATAAACTTCAAGATCCTCCTCCATGTCTACAAAGCCCTCAATGGGCTTGCCCCCACCTACATAAAAAGTCTTCTCACCCACCACTCCACCTCCAGGCCCCTCAGATCGGCCGACTTGGGGTTGCTGAATATCCCACGGTCTAGGCATAAGCTCAGGGGCGACCGCGCCTTTGCGGTTGCAGCCCCTAGACTGGAACAGCATCCCCTTTCCCATCAGAACTGCCCCCTCCATCGACTCTTTTAAGTCAAGACTAATGACTTATCTATACTCCCAAGCCTTTCCTGACGTCCTCTGGGTGAGGGCTACATGTATATATGGATGTAGTTTGTTTTGTTTGTGCTATTCTTATAACAAATGTAAAGCACTTTGGCCAACGAGAGTTGTTTTTTAAATGTGCTATATAAATAAATGTGACTTGACTTGACTTGACTCTTGATTCTCAGAATGGTATTCTCAGGTGGTATTCTCAGAACAGGATCCTCAGTCTCCTCCATGTGATCTTTAGCAACGATTGTAGCCAGTCAACTTGACTCATGAGGCTTTGGTTTAATGATTGTCACAAAAGGCAGCACACTAACACTTGCAGCCCTCCTTCCTCAGTGCCTGGCACGTGAGCCTAGTTTGCTAATGCAAGTGTCAATGATGTGACATCACTGATGGGCAGAAGAAAGCTGGGGTGTTCAAATCTGCTCCTCCCGGCTTTTCCTGGGTTAATTCACTGCATCTCTACATCTGTTGGAGCAAACAGATACTGTATCTGTTGACAGTAACATCAGTACGATTGTTAGTGTTGCACTCCTACAATAATGCATGAAATATCAGCCAACATTTCCTTCTCCAGTTTGTGGCCTGGATTAAACACTCAATGTTCTACGTTTAAAGATTAGAAAGATATGAACAAAACCAACTCAGCTTTGCAAATCACATTCAACAAATTCAAACAATTGGTGAGGAAATATCTGTGGTTTGGACTTACTCAAGAGAGTACATTGTGTATCAGACAGCGCAGGTAACAGTATGTTTGCCCGCAGATAACTATTGCATGGAGTTACCAGTAACAATCCAGGCTAATATTCTGGGCTATGACTAAATGTCCTGCAGTTTTTACATTGCTGCTTTTTGAGGGAGTTGCAAAACTAAGGCCTCAGTTAGTTGTTTCATTGGTTCCAATTGTTCTTAAAGAGAAGACAGACACAAAATGCTGGAGTAACTCAGCGGGACAGGCAGTATCTCCGGAGAGAAGGAATGGGTGATGTTTCGGGTCGAGACCCTTCTTCAGACTTCATAAGCTTTCTGGATAACAGTCCATCCTCATTCAGGCCCATTCAAACAGAGACACTAACTGCTCAAACAGGTTACTTCTGCTTATGGATGCTGCTGATCCTGATAGATTCTGAGTTAGACACAAAATGTTGGACACAAAAAACTTGGCTTATATTCGCTAGAATTTAGGAGATTGAGAGGGGATCTTATA
>JAXLNO010001917.1:0-37393 GCA_038087875.1 Malacoraja senta | reverse complement strand
TCCCGCAAGGTCGCCACAAACCCGGCAAGGTCGCCATATTTCCGGCAAGGTCGCCACAAATCCGGAAAGGTCGCCATAAATCCGGCAAGGTCGCCATAAATCCGGCAAGGTCGTCAGAAATCCGGGGAAGTCGCCATATTTCCGACAAGGTCGCCATATATCCGGCAAGGTCGCCATAAATCCGGCGAGGTCGCCATATTTCCGGCAAGGTCGCCATAAATCCGGCGAGGTGGCCATATTTCCGGCAAGGTCGCCAAATTTACGGCAAGTTCACCACAAATTCGGCGAGGTCGCCATATTTCCGGCAAGGTCGCCATTTATCCGGCAAGGTCGCAGTAAATCCGGCGAGGTCGCCATATTTCCGGCAAGGTCGCCACAAGTCCGGCAAGGTCGCCATACATCCGGCAAGGTCGCCAGAAATCCAGCAAGGTCGCCATATTTCCGGCAAGGTCGCCATAAATCCGGCGAGGTCGCCATATTTCCGGCAAGGTCGCCATAAATCCGGCGAGGTCGCCATATTTCCGGCAAGGTCGCCAAATTTCAGGCAAGTTCGCCACAAATTGGGCGAGGTCGCCATATTTCCGGCAAGGTCGCCATTTATCCGGCAAGGTCGCATTAAATCCGGCGAGGTCGCCATATTTCCGGCAAGGTCGCCACAAGTCCGGCAAGGTCGCCATAAATCCGGCAAGGTCGCCAGAAATCCAGCAAGGTCGCCATATTTCCGGCAAGGTCGCCATAAATCTGGCGAGGTCGCCATATTCCCGGCAAGGTCGCCATAAATCCGGCGAGGTCGCCATATTTCCGGCAAGGTCGCCATAAATCTGGAAAAGTCGCCACAAATCCGGCAAGGGCGCCATTTTTCCGGCAAGGTCGCCATAAATCCCGCAAGGTCGCCACAAACCCGGCAAGGTCGCCATATTTCCGGCAAGGTCGCCACAAATCCGGAAAGGTCGCCATAAATCCGGCAAGGTCGCCATAAATCCGGCAAGGTCGTCAGAAATCCGGGAAAGTCGCCATATTTCCGACAAGGTCGCCATATTTCCGGCAAGGTCGCCATAAATCCGGCGAGGTCGCCATATTTCCGGCAAGGTCGCCAAATTTACGGCAAGTTCGCCACAAATTCTGCGAGGTCGCCATATTTCCGGCAAGGTCGCCATTGATCCGGCAAGGTCGCAGTAAATCCGGCGAGGTCGCCATATTTCCGGCAAGGTCGCCACAAGTCCGGCAAGGTCGCCATAAATCCGGCAAGGTCGCCAGAAATCCAGCAAGGTCGCCATATTTCCGGCAAGGTCGCCATTAATCCGGCGAGGTCGCCATATTTCCGGCAAGGTCGCCAGAAATCCGGCGAGGTCACCATATTTCCGGCAAGGTCGCCAAATTTCCGGCAAGTTCGCCACAAATTCGGCGAGGTCGCCGTATTTCCGGCAAGGTCGCCATATATCCGGCAAGGTTGCCATAAATCCGGCGAGGTCGCCATATTTCCGGTAAAGGCGCCACAAATCCGGCAAGGTCGCCATAAATCCGGCAAGGTCGCCACAAATCCGGCAAGGTCGCCGTAAATCCGGCAAGCTCGCAACAAAACCGGCAAGGTCACCATAAATCCGGCGAGGTCACCATATGTCCGTCAAGGTCGCCCTAAATCCGGCAAGGTAGCCACAAATCCGACAAGGTCCCCATTTTTGGCAAGGTCGCCACAAATCCGGCCAGGGCGCCATATTTCGGGCAAGTTCGCCATAAATCAGGAAAAGTCGCCACAAATCCGGCAAGGGCGCCATTTTTCCGGCAAGGTCGCCATATATCCCGCAAGGTCGCCACAAACCCGGCAAGGTCGCCATATTTCCGGCAAGGTCGCCACAAATCCGGCAAGGTCGCCGTAAATCCGGCAAGCTCGCAACAAAACCGGCAAAGTCACCATAAATCCGGCGAGGTCACCATATGTCCGTCAAGGTCGCCCTAAATCCGGCAAGGTAGCCACAAATCCGACAAGGTCGCCATAAATCAGGAAAAGTCGCCACAAATCCGGCAAGGGCGCCATTTTTCCGGCAAGGTCGCCATAAATCCCGCAAGGTCGCCACAAACCCGGCAAGGTCGCCATATTTCCGGCAAGGTCGCCACAAATCCGGAAAGGTCGCCATAAATCCGGCAAGGTCGCCATAAATCCGGCAAGGTCGTCAGAAATCCGGGGAAGTCGCCATATTTCCGACAAGGTCGCCATATATCCGGCAAGGTCGCCATAAATCCGGCGAGGTCGCCATATTTCCGGCAAGGTCGCCATAAATCCGGCGAGCTCGCCATATTTCCGGCAAGGTCGCCAAATTTACGGCAAGTTCGCCACAAATTCGGCGAGGTCGCCATATTTCCGGCAAGGTCGCCATTTATCCGGCAAGGTCGCAGTAAATCCGGCGAGGTCGCCATATTTCCGGCAAGGTCGCCACAAGTCCGGCAAGGTCGCCATACATCCGGCAAGGTCGCCATAAATCCGGCAAGGTCGTCAGAAATCCGGGAAAGTCGCCATATTTCCGACAAGGTCGCCATATTTCCGGCAAGGTCGCCATAAATCCGGCGAGGTCGCCATATTTCCGGCAAGGTCGCCAAATTTACGGCAAGTTCGCCACAAATTCTGCGAGGTCGCCATATTTCCGGCAAGGTCGCCATTGATCCGGCAAGGTCGCAGTAAATCCGGCGAGGTCGCCATATTTCCGGCAAGGTCGCCACAAGTCCGGCAAGGTCGCCATAAATCCGGCAAGGTCGCCAGAAATCCAGCAAGGTCGCCATATTTCCGGCAAGGTCGCCATTAATCCGGCGAGGTCGCCATATTTCCGGCAAGGTCGCCAGAAATCCGGCGAGGTCACCATATTTCCGGCAAGGTCGCCAAATTTCCGGCAAGTTCGCCACAAATTCGGCGAGGTCGCCGTATTTCCGGCAAGGTCGCCATATATCCGGCAAGGTTGCCATAAATCCGGCGAGGTCGCCATATTTCCGGTAAAGGCGCCACAAATCCGGCAAGGTCGCCATAAATCCGGCAAGGTCGCCACAAATCCGGCAAGGTCGCCGTAAATCCGGCAAGCTCGCAACAAAACCGGCAAGGTCACCATAAATCCGGCGAGGTCACCATATGTCCGTCAAGGTCGCCCTAAATCCGGCAAGGTAGCCACAAATCCGACAAGGTCCCCATTTTTGGCAAGGTCGCCACAAATCCGGCCAGGGCGCCATATTTCGGGCAAGTTCGCCATAAATCAGGAAAAGTCGCCACAAATCCGGCAAGGGCGCCATTTTTCCGGCAAGGTCGCCATATATCCCGCAAGGTCGCCACAAACCCGGCAAGGTCGCCATATTTCCGGCAAGGTCGCCACAAATCCGGCAAGGTCGCCGTAAATCCGGCAAGCTCGCAACAAAACCGGCAAAGTCACCATAAATCCGGCGAGGTCACCATATGTCCGTCAAGGTCGCCCTAAATCCGGCAAGGTAGCCACAAATCCGACAAGGTCGCCATAAATCAGGAAAAGTCGCCACAAATCCGGCAAGGGCGCCATTTTTCCGGCAAGGTCGCCATAAATCCCGCAAGGTCGCCACAAACCCGGCAAGGTCGCCATATTTCCGGCAAGGTCGCCACAAATCCGGAAAGGTCGCCATAAATCCGGCAAGGTCGCCATAAATCCGGCAAGGTCGTCAGAAATCCGGGGAAGTCGCCATATTTCCGACAAGGTCGCCATATATCCGGCAAGGTCGCCATAAATCCGGCGAGGTCGCCATATTTCCGGCAAGGTCGCCATAAATCCGGCGAGGTCGCCATATTTCCGGCAAGGTCGCCAAATTTACGGCAAGTTCGCCACAAATTCGGCGAGGTCGCCATATTTCCGGCAAGGTCGCCATTTATCCGGCAAGGTCGCAGTAAATCCGGCGAGGTCGCCATATTTCCGGCAAGGTCGCCACAAGTCCGGCAAGGTCGCCATACATCCGGCAAGGTCGCCAGAAATCCAGCAAGGTCGCCATATTTCCGGCAAGGTCGCCATAAATCCGGCGAGGTCGCCATATTTCCGGCAAGGTCGCCACAAATTTGGCGAGGTCGCCATATTTCCGGCAAGGTCGCCATTTATCCGGCAAGGTCGCATTAAATCCGGCGAGGTCTCCATATTTCCGGCAAGGTCGCCACAAGTCCGGCAAGGTCGCCATAAATCCGGCAAGGTCGCCAGAAATCCAGCAAGGTCGCCATATTTCCGGCAAGGTCGCCATAAATCCGGCGAGGTCGCCATATTTCCGGCAAGGTCGCCAGATTTCCGGCAAGTTCGCCACAAATTCGGCCAGGTCGCCATATTTCCGGCAAGGTCGCCATATATCCGGCAAGATCGCCATAAATCCGGCGAGGTCGCCATATTTCCGGCAAGGTCGCCAAATTTCCGGCAAGTTCGCCACAAATTCGGCGGTCGCCATATTTCCAGCAAGGTCGCCATTTATCCGGCAAGGTCGCATTAAATCCGGCGAGGTCGCCATATTTCCGGCAAAGGCGCCACAAATCCGGCAAGGTCGCCATAAATCCGGCAAGGTCGCCACAAATCCGGCAAGGTCGCCATATTTCCGGCAAGGTCGCCGTAAATCCGGCAAGGTCCCAACAAATCCGGCGAGGACGCGATATTTCCGGCAAGGTCGCCATAAATCCGGCGAGGTCGCCATATTTCCGGCAAGGTCGCCATAAACCCGGCGAGGTCGCCATATTTCCGGCAAGGTAGCCAAATTTCCGGCAAGTTCGCCACAAATTCGGCGAGGTCGCCATATTTCCGGCAAGGTCGCCATTTATCCGGCAAGGTCGCATTAAATCCGGCGAGGTAGCCATATTTCCGGCAAGGTCGCCATAAATCCGGCGAGGTCGCCATATTTCCGGCATGGTCGCCAAATTTCCGGCAAGTTCGCCACAAATCCGGCAAGGTCGCCAGAAATCCAGCAAGGTCGCCATATTTCCGGCAAAGTCGCCATATTTCCGGCAAAGTCGCCATAAATGCGGCGAGGTCGCCATAAATCAGGGGAGGTCGCCATATTTCCGACAAGGTCGCCATATATCCGGCGAGGTAGCCATATTTCCGGCAAGGTCGCCATTTATCCGGCAAGGTCGCATTAAATCCGGCGAGGTAGCCATATTTCCGGCAAGGTCGCCATAAATCCGGCGAGGTCGCCATATTTCCGGCAAGGTCGCCAAATTTACGGCAAGTTCGCCACAAATTCGGCGAGGTCGCCATATTTCCGGCAAGGTCGCCATTTATCCGGCAAGGTCGCAGTAAATCCGGCGAGGTCGCCACAAGTCCGGCAAGGTCGCCATAAATCCGGCAAGGTCGCCAGAAATCCAGCAAGGTCGCCATATTTCCGGCAAGGTCGCCATAAATCCGGCGAGGTCGCCATATTTCCGGTAAGGTCGCCATAAATCCGGCGAGGTCGCCATATTTCCGGCAAGGTCGCCAAATTTCCGGCAAGTTCGCCACAAATTCGGCGAGGTCGCCGTATTTCCGGCAATGTCGCCATATATCCGGCAAGGTTGCCATAAATCCGGCGAGGTCGCCATATTTCCGGTAAAGCGCCACAAATCCGGCAAGGTCGCCATAAATCCGGCAAGGTCGCCACAAATCCGGCAAGGTCGCCGTAAATCCGGCAAGCTCGCAACAAAACCGGCAAGGTCACCATAAATCCGGCGAGGTCACCATATGTCCGTCAAGGTCGCCCTAAATCCGGCAAGGTAGCCACAAATCCGACAAGGTCCCCATTTTTCCGGCAAGGTCCCCACAAATCCGGCCAGGGCGCCATATTTCGGGCAAGTTCGCCATAAATCAGGAAAAGACGCCACAAATCCGGCAAGGGCGCCATTTTTCCGGCAAGGTCGCCATAAATCCCGCAAGGTCGCCACAAACGCGGCAAGGTCGCCATATTTCCGGCAAGGTCGCCACAAATCCGGAAAGGTCGCCATAAATCCGGCAAGGTCGCCACAAATTCGGCGAGGTCGCCATATTTCCGGCAAGGTCCCCATTTATCCGGCAAGGTCGCATTAAATCCGGCGAGGTAGCCATATTTCCGGCAAGGTCGCCATAAATCCGGCGAGGTCGCCATATTTCCGCCAAGGTCGCCAAATTTCCGGCAAGTTCGCCACAAATCCGGCAAGGTCGCCAGAAATCCAGCAAGGTCGCCATATTTCCGGCAAGGTCGCCATATTTCCGGCAAGGTCGCCATAAATGCGGCGAGGTCGCCATAAATCCGGGGAGGTCGCCATATTTCCGACAAGGTCGCCATATATCCGGCGAGGTAGCCATATTTCCGGCAAGGTCGCCATTTATCCGGCAAGGTCGCATTAAATCCGGCGAGGTAGCCATATTTCCGGCAAGGTCGCCATAAATCCGGCGAGGTCGCCATATTTCCGGCAAGGTCGCCAAATTTCCGGCAAGTTCGCCACAAATTGGGCGAGGTCGCCATATTTCCGGTAAGGTCGCCATTTATCCGGCAAGGTCGCATTAAATCCGGCGAGGTCGCCATATTTCCGGCAAGGTCGCCACAAGACCAGCAAGGTCGCCATAAATCCGGCAAGGTCGCCAGAAATCCAGCAATGTCGCCATATTTGCGGCAAGGTCGCCATAAATCTGGCGAGGTCGCCATATTTCCGGCAAGGTCGCCATAAATCCGGCGAGGTCGCCATATTTCCGGCAAGGTCGCCAAATTTCCGGCAAGTTCGCCACAAATTCGGCGAGGTCGCCATATTTCCGGCAAGGTCGCCATATATCCGGCAAGGTCGCCATAAATCCGGCGAGGTCGCCATATTTCCGGCAAGGTCGCCACAAATTCGGCGAGGTCGCCATATTTCCGGCAAGGTCGCCATTTATCCGGCAAGGTCGCGTTAAATCCGGCGAGGTAGCCATATTTCCGGCAAGGTCGCCATAAATCCGGCGAGGTCGCCATATTTCCGGCAAGGTCGCCATATTCCCGGCAAGGTCGCCATAAATGCGGCGAGGTCGCCATAAATCCGGGGAGGTCGCCATATTTCCGACAAGGTCGCCATAAATCCGGGGAGGTCGCCATATTTCCGACAAGGTCGCCATATATCCGGCGAGGTAGCCATATTTCCGGCAAGGTCGCCATTTATCCGGCAAGGTCGCATTAAATCCGGCGAGGTAGCCATATTTCCGGCAAGGTCGCCATAAATCCGGCGAGGTCGCCATATTTCCGGCAAGGTCGCCAAATTTCCGGCAAGTTCGCCACAAATTCGGCGAGGTCGCCATATTTCCGGCAAGGTCGCCATTTATCCGCCAAGGTCGCATTAAATCCGGCGAGGTCGCCATATTTCCGGCAATGTCGCCACAAGTCCGGCAAGGTCGCCATAAATCCGGCAAGGTCGCCAGAAATCCAGCAAGGTCGCCATATTTCCGGCAGGGTCGCCATATATCCGGCGAGGTCGCCATATTTCCGGCAAGGTCGCCATAAATCCGGCGAGGTCGCCATATTTCCGGCAAGGTCGCCAAATTTCCGGCAAGTTCGCCACAAATTCCGCGAGGTCGCCATATTTCCGGCAAGGTCGCCATATATCCGGCAAGGTCGCCATAAATCCGGCAAGGTCGCCACAAATCTGGCAAGATCGCCATATTTCCGGCGAGGTCGCCATAAATCCGGCAACGTCGCCACAAATCCGGCAAGGTCGCCATATTTCTGGCAAGGTCGCCATAAATTCGGCAAGGTCGCCACAAATCCGACAAGGTCGCATATTTCGGGCTAGGTCGCAATAAATCCGGCAAGGTCGCCCCAAATCCGGCAAGGTCGCCATATTGCCGGCAAGTTCGCCATAAATCCGGCAAGGTTGCCATATTCCCGGCAAGGTCACCATAAATCCGGCAAGGTCGCCACAAATCCGGCAAGCTGGCCATATTTCCGGCAAGGTCCTCATAAATCCGGCAAGGTCGCCACAAATGCGGCAAGGTCGCCATGTTTCCGGCAAGGTCGCCATAAACTCGACATGGTCGCCACAAATCCGTCAAGGTCTCCATATTTCCGGCAATGTCGCCACAAATCCAGCAAGGTCGTCATATTCCCGGCAAGGTCGCCATAAATCCGGCAAGGTCGCCACTAATTCGGCAAGGTCGCCATGTTTCCGGCAAGGACGCCATACATCCGGCAAGGTCGCCACAAATCCGGCAAGGACGCCATATTTCCGGCAAGATCGCCATAAACCCGGCAAGGTCACCATAAATCCGGAAAGGTCGCCATAAATCAGGCAATGTCGCCACATTTCCGGCGAGGTCACCATAAATCCGGCAAGGTCACCACAAATCCGGCAAAGTCGCCACATTTCCGGCGAGGTCGCCATAAATCCGGCAAGGTCGCCACAAATCCGGCAAGGTCGCCATATTTCCGGCAAGGTCGCCATAAATCGGGCAACGTCGCCACAAATCCGGCAAGGTCGCCATAAATCCGGCGAGGTCGCCATAAATCCGGCAACGTCGCCGCAAATCCGGCAAGGTCGCCATAAATGCGGCGAGGTCGCCGTAAATCCGGCAAGGTGGCCTCAAATCCGGCAAGGTCGCCACATTTTCGGCAAGGTCGCCATATTTCCGGCAAGGTCGTCATAAATCCGGCAAGGTCGCCACAAATGCGGCAAGGTCGCCATGTTTCCGGCTAGGTCGCCATAAATCCGGCAAGATCACCACAAGTCCGGCAAGGTCGTCACAAATCCGGCAAGGTCGAAGACTTCCGGTGGCGCTATGGAGGCTTGAGTCCAGCGCCACCTAGCTCCGTGCCGAAGAAACTAAAAACGGGAGAAAATCGGGTCTTACCTGCAGCGATCGCGATCTGAACGGCTGCCTGCGTGACGTCATCAGGCGCGCTACATTACGGTATGTCGTTATAACGTACCCCCACCCGTGTGACACAAAAAAAAGCCGTTAAAGGGAAACTGCAGATGGAAGAGGAAGGTCCTACAGAGGCCTCGGCCTCAGTTACAACGACGGCCCAGGAAGACCCTTCGAACAAAATAAAACAGAAAAAGTCTGAAATGGAGGATCTTAAAACTTTTCTCGTTGCCGAATTGAAAACCTTTGGAGAGAATTATGGAGAGAATTTTAAAGAGGAACTTTACTCTTTTAAGGTAGATTTTAAAGCAGAAATGCTTTCTACCGTTCAACAAATACTGGAAATCTGGAAAAGGACGAGGGAGGAAGAGGTCAAGGATCAGATGGAAGCGCTGGAAGCCAGGCTCGTTTCGGTGGAAACGAATGTTAAAACGGAGGTGGACCCCATTCATCACGAACTTGATCAACATAGAACAGCGATAACCGAACTTGAGAAATGGGCGGCGACAAGTGCGGAAACTGTAAGTCGACTCCTTACTGAAAATCAACGCCTCTCCGATATGGTGATCAAATTAAGTGATAAATGTACCGATTTGGAGGGACGTCAAAGACGTAAGAACCTAAGAATTGTAGGGGTGAAAGAAGGAAGTGAGAGGGAAATGGGCTCTCGGGATTTTGTGGCAGACCTATTACAAAAAGCCTTAAAATTGGATCACAAACCTTCACTCGGTCGAGCTCATAGAGCGCAGCGGCGTCGTACACAAGATGATGGCCATCCAAGACAAATTATCGTAAAGGTGCAACTGGATCATGAATTTGACGATATAATGAAGAAAATTGTTCGAGGCGGACAGCTCCTTTTTGAAGGTGTGAGATTCAGTATTTACCGAGATTATCCGGCAGAAGTCTTCAAGAAAAGAGCGCTGTTCACTGAGACAAAAAGAATACTGAAGAATGTACCTGGTTTGAGATACGGCCTGCTTTATCCCGCAAGACTAAGAGTCACCTACAAGTCCAAGGAGCAATTTTTTACAGACCACGAAAACGCACTGCAATATGCCAAAGAAATCGGTAACATGACCGTAGACTGAAGAATTTACATTACTCCTTAGGAGTCAAGGACTAACAGGACCGCCAGATCTAAAAGGACCTTTAAAGTTCTTTTAAGAGCTTTAAGGACATTCGAAAACCGAAATGGACGGAGGACATTGGAGAAAACCGTGATCTTTGTATTTTTTTTTAAACTTTTTTTTTTACTAATCGTTATTATTATCTGTATATTCATATCTAACTATATATGTAACAACTAATACTTATTAATTATCCATATTACCACTAAAATTATTAACATTAACATTTCTCATAAAAATGTAATACTGTATATGATTGATAACAATGATTAATAATTAATAGTCTTCGATTAACGTAGAAATGAATTACATACTTATATTATATAGGAGGATATGAAAGAGGTAAATTAGCCTACGTCATAATAAAGATTGACGGTTTTTCTCTTTATTTTTCAATTTAAAATTAAATTTATAGATTTAGCGAAGAAATTAATATGATATGTAGAGAATAATAACGTTGTGAATTTTTGCTGTTCTTGAACTTTTCTGCAGGGATACGTGCTTATGTATGTATGCATATGGGTATATATATATATATATATATGTATATTGTGTGTGTGTATGTATGGGTATGTATATAAGTTTGTTACTACCAAAGAAGTTATTTGAATGTTAGAAATAATCTTTTTTTTTCTTCGGGCACGGAGCTGGGAATTTTTTTTTCTTACAAAGGCTACGGATGTCTTTAGAATTCTAGCCACGTTAGTGTGGCTATCACTAACTACACTAATTGTAGATGTAGTTCTTTTTCTTTCACCCTATACTAATCAATTCTATCACTTTTTTAACTTTAAATATTTTTATAACTTAATGTTTGAATGGAAAAACAAGACTAATACAAGGAGATGTGTTCGGAAGAGCGATGTATATGATTTTATATTCATCTATTTGAAGTTCGGGAGCAGGGTCAGGTTTTATGTGTTTTGGCACATCTAAATTTAATCAAAACAGATATAATATTTCTCCAAGAAACACACCTTAAAAAGGAATCTCAACATAGACTTAAAGCTAAGTGGATCGCTGAATCATATCATTCCTCTTTTTCCCATAAGTCCAGAGGAGTTGCAATATTAATTCGTAAAGGAATACCTTTTACGAACTCTTCAACAATAGTGGATATTGATGGTAGATATATTATATTAGTTGGAGAGTTAAATGGAGAAAAAGTGATTCTTCTTAATGTATATGGGCCTAACTTTGATAACCCCATGTTTTTTAATAAAACATTTAATAAAATTCCTGAATTTACACAATATAAATTAATAATTGGAGGAGACTTCAATTGTACATTAGATTCATACTTAGATAGATCATCAAGGCAAAAAAAAGTAAAATCTCAATCAAGTGTATTTCTAAATTCATTTATTAATACCACTAATATTAAGGATGTCTGGAGAATAGAAAACCCAACTGGACGGGAATATTCATTTTACTCACCAGTACATAAAACATACTCAAGAATAGATTATTTTTTAGTTGACTCTACGTTTATCCCATTTATTTATAATTCAAAATACCATAACATTATAATCTCAGATCACGCACCTGTAACATTCATGATTAAATTAAATGGAATGTCTGAGAAACAAGCATATTGGAGATTTAACCCACAAATTTTGAACGAAAGATCATGCCAGGAATATATTATTAAACAGATTCAAATATTTTTTGAGGTAAATGACAACCCTGACACACCTACTTCTCTTATGTGGGAAACGTTTAAAGCGTTTGTTCGAGGTACATTAATTTCTGCTCAAGCACTTTATAATAAAGAGAACAGGATTAAGCAACAAACATTGGATAGTGAAATCAAGCAACTAGATATAGAAAATGCGAGAATGCCATCTATTTTAAAACAGAATAAAATTGCTGTATTGAAATATAAATTAAATAAAATGTATTCAGAACAAGTAATAAAACTTTATCAAAAAAACCAAACAATTACATTTTGAATTTGGAGACAAACCACAAAAACTATTAGCACGTCAGTTACGAAAAATGGAAGGGGAAAAAATAATTCATAAAATTAGAACAGAGACAGGAGAATTATTAAAAATGCACAAGGACATAAATGATAGATTTCTCCAATACTATCATAACCTTTATTCAACTAAAACCGTAGTACAATCAGAAGGAATAGCAGATTTTTACTAAAATGTAATTTAAAAGGTTTAGATTCAAACGATAGAGAATTATTAGAAAGGGAGATTACGATAAAAGATATTCAGGAGTCTATTGGCTCTTTAAAAAATGGTAAAGCAGTAGGACCAGATGGTTTAGGCTCCGAATTTTATTTAAAAATTTATGATTTGCTCTGCCCACGTTTACAAAGACTGTATGAGTATATCTATACTCAACAGAAACTTCCAGACACTTTAAATGAATCTATAATAACACTTATTCCTAAAGCTGATAAAGATCCGGAAGACCCGGGATCATATAGAGCAATTGCACTTTTAAATACAGATCAGAAAATATTAACTAAAATACTAGCGCATAGATTAAGTACAGTGATGAATAAATTAATACACCCTGACCAAACAGGCTTTATTCAGAAACGGTACTCATATTATAATCTAAGAAGATTATTTAATATTATATATTCCAAGAGAATTATTAATGAAGATCTAGCAATAATCTCACTTGACGCTGAAAAAGCATTTGATCAGGTCGAATGGTCTTATTTATTTTCGGTGATGGAAAATATGCAGCTAGGGGAGAAATTCTGTACATGGATAAAACTGTTATATACAAATCCCACGGCTAGAATATTTACAAACCAAAGGTTGTCATCTAAATTTAGCCTATCCAGAGGTTGTAGACAAGGATGCCCGTTATCTCCATTATTATTTGCGCTTGCTATTGAGCCACTTGCAGAAAGAGTCAGGGGGCAACCGGAAATACATGGGTATAACACAAAGGACACAGTGAATAAAATTTCTCTATACGCAGATGATGTATTAATTTACATTACAAAACCAGAAATTAGTATTCCAAACTTATTAAAGCTAATAACCCAATTTGGTTCACTTTCAGGATACAGAATAAATTGGAATAAAAGTGAAATTATGCCATTAAGGGAACATAACAAACAGATAATACAACAATTCCCATTTAAAATAGTAAAGGAAAAATTTAAATATCTAGGTATTTATGTAACTAAGATATATACATCATTATTTAAAGCAAATTTTCCACCATTACTGAATAAACTACATAAGAATATTCAATACTGGAAAACACTTCCTATCTCAATGGTTGGCAAAATTAATGCCATAAAAATGATTTTTTTACCGCAAATATTATACCTTTTTCAGACAATTCCGATATATCTGGCAAAAAACTTTAAAAAAAACTGGACTCTATTGTTAATGATTTTATCTGGGATTATAAGAATCATAGGATAAACAAAAGACATTTGTGTAAATCAAAAATAAATGGAGGCTTGGTTTTACCCAACTTTTTGTTTTATTTCTGGGCAGTTAATATTAAAAATATGAATTTCTGGTTGGAAGAAATAGATCATCAACCAGACTGGTTAAAAATGGAAAAGGAAGATTGTTTACCTTTTGATATCGGTTCGATATTATTTGCTACGTCTAAATTAAACAAAAAAATTTATAGGGAAAACCCTATAATATTTAGTGCTATACGAATTTGGAAACAATTAAAAAAGACATTAAAATTAGATAATTTATCACTTTTTCTTCCAATTGTGAATAACCCTTTGTTTAAGCCTTCATGGTTGGACGGGGGTTTTACACAATGGAACAATTATGGAATTAAAAATATGGGACAACTTTACAAGGAAGGCACTTTTCTGACATCTCAGGAGTTGCAACAGACTTATGGACTTCGAGGAAATGATTATTTCAGATATCTTCAACAGAGATTATGTAAAATCGAATACTCAAAATTTTCGAATTAGAAATTCAGAAATGCTTGATGAATGTTGGAACAAACATCCTAATACAGAAAAATTAATATCTTATATATATAATATCTTATTAGACAGTGACATTCCATCGAGGGACTTACACAGACAAACATGGGAAACAGAATTAAATCAAATAATAACGAAAGATACTTGGGAAGAAAGTTTGCAACACATACATCAATGTTCATTAAACGCCAGACATTCTCTAATACAATTTAAAGTAATACATAGGTTACATTATTCAAAAACAAAACTACATAAAATCTTTCAACATATCTCACCTATATTTGATAAATGTCAACATTTAGAAACTACCTTATCTCATATGTTTGCAAACTGTATAAAAATTAAAAAATTCTGGGTAAATATTTTCAGTATAATATCTAAAGTAACCAGCACACAATTGGACCCAGATCCAAAATTAATAATACTCGGAATATTAGAATTAAATCAAACATTTAGAACAACACAAAGAAACTTTATTGATTATAGTTTAATAACAGGAAAAAAATTAATTCTAAAATTTTGGAAAGGCCCTACGACCCCCACAATCAAAATGTGGATTATAGAAATGACGGAGACCTTAAACGTGGAAAGAATCAGATTCTCCCTGTTGGACAAACAGGAATTATTCGTTGGAACATGGTCTCCTTTTATTGATTACTTAAAGGATCAGAATAGTTCAGCACAGGAACCTGACTAGCACTCGGGCTAAAGAATGGATGAAATGCTATACTTAGAAATGTACGAATATATGTCGAATGAAGTTTTTTATTTTAATAAATTTTTCCATTCTTCTTTAACTATCTTTTTCCTTTTTTTGAATTTTTTTTGTTTTGTTTTTTGTTTTTGTTTTTATTTTTTTTTGTTTTTCTTCTCTTTCTTTTCTTTCTTTACTTCATCTATCTCTTTAGTTCTATTTAGTTTTTTAAAAAAAAGGCTAAAAGGTATTGGAGACAATGTAATAATAATTGACAATATTATCAATTTAAAAATGTAAGACTGTAATAGGTTGTGTACTTATCTCCAATAAAAAATATTTTCAAAAAAAAAAAACATCCGGCGAGGTCGCCATATTTCCGGCAAGGTCGCCATATTTCCTACAAGTTCGCCACAAATTCGGCGAGGTCGCCTTATTTCCGGCAAGGTCGCCATATATCCTGCAAGGTCGCCATAAATCCGGCGAGGTCGCCATATTTCCGGCTAAGTCGCCATAAATCCGGCAAGGTCGCCATATTTCCGGCCAGGTCGCCGTAAATCCGGCAAGGTCGCAACAAATCCGGCGAGGACGCCATATTTCCGGCAAGGTCGCCATAAATCCGGCAAGGTCGCCATAAATCCGGCGAGGTGGCCATATGTCCGTCAATGTCGCCATAAATCCGGCAAGGTAGCCACAAATCCGGCAAGGTCGCAACTTTTCCGGCAAGGTCGCCACAAATTCGGCCAGGGCGCCATAATTCCGGCAAGGTCGCCATAAATCAGGCAAAGTCGCCATACTTCCGGCAAGGTCGCCATAAATCCAGCGGGATCGCCATATTTCCGGCAAGGTCGCCATAAATCCGGCAAGGTCGCCATAGTTCCTGCGAGGTCGCCATATTTCCGGCAAGGTCGCCATATATCCGGCGAGGTCGCCATATTTCCGGCGAGGTCGCCATATTTCCGGCAAGGTCGCCATATTTCCGGCAAGGTCGCCACAAATCCGGCAAGGTCGCCATAAATCCGGCAAGGTCGCCACAAATCCAGCAAGGTCGGCATAAATCCGGCAAGGTCGCCACAAATCCGGCATGGTCGCCGTATTTCCGGCAAGGTAGCCATATTTACGGCAAGGTCGCCAGATTTCCGGCAAGATCGCCATAAATCCGGCGAGGTCGCCATATTTCCGGCCAGGTCGCCACATGTCTGGCAAGGTCGCCATAAATCCTACGATGTCGCCATATTTCCGGCAACGTCTCCACAAATCTTGTAAGATCGCCATAAATCCGGCGAGGTCGCCATATTTCAGGCAAGGTCGCCACAAATCCGGAAAGGTCGCCATAAATGCGGCGGGGTCGCCATATTTCCGGCAAGGTCGCCACAAATCTTGCAAGATCGCCATAAATCCGGCGAGGTCGCCATATTTCAGGCAAGGTCGCCACAAATCCAGTAAGGTCGCCACAAATCCGGCAAGGTCGCCATAAATCCGGCAAGGTCGTCAGAAATCCGGCAACGTCGCCATATTTCCGGCAAGATCGCCATATATCCGGCAAGGTCGCCACAAACCCCTCAAGGTCGCCATATTTCCGGCAAGATCGCCATATATCCGGCAAGGTCACCACAAACCCGGCAAGGTCGCCCTATTTCCGGCAAGGTCGCCATAAATCCGGCAAGGTCGCCACAAATCCAGCAAGGTCGGCATAAATCCGGCAAGGTCGCCAGAAATCCGGCAAGGTCGCCGTATTTCCGGCAAGGTAGCCATATTTACGGCAAGGTCGCCAGATTTCCGGCAAGATCGCCATAAATCCGGCGAGGTCGCCATATTTCCGGCAAGGTCGCCACAAGTCTGGCAAGGTCGCCATAAATCCTACGATATCGCCATATTTCCGGCAACGTCTCCAGAAATCCGGAAAGGTCGCCATAAATCCGGCAAGGTCGCCATAAATCCGGCAAGGTCGTCAGAATTGCGGCAACGTCGCCATATATCCAGCAAGATCGCCATATATCCGGCAAGGTCGCCACAAACCCGGCAAGGTCGCCATAAATCCGGCAAGGTCGCCACAAATCCGGCGAGGACGCCATATTTCCGACAAGGTCGCCATAAATCTGGCAAGGTTGCCTCAAATCCGGCAAGGTCGCCATATTTCCGGCAAGGTCGCCATAAATCCTGCAAGGTGGCGTCAAATCCGGCAAGGTCGCCACATTTCCATCAAGGTAGCCATATATTCGGCAAGGTCGCGTCAAATCCGGCAAGGTCGCCACATTTCCGGCAAGGTCGCCATAGATCCGGCAAGGTCGCCACAAATCCGGCAAGGTCGCCACATTCCCGGCAAGGTCGCCATAAACCCGGCAAGGTAGCCACAAATCAGGCATGGTCGCTACATTACCGGCAAGGTCGCCATAAATCTAGCAAGGTCCCAAAAATCCGGCAAGGTTGCCACATTTCCGGCAAGGTCGACATAAATCCGGCAAGGTCGCCAGAAATCCGGTAAGGTCGCAACATTTCGGCAAGGTCGCCATAAATCCGGCATCGTCGTCACAAATCCGGCAATGCCGCCATATTTCCGGCAAAGTCGCCATAAATCCGGCAAGGTCGCCACAAATTCGGCAAGGTCGCCATATTTCCGACAAGGTCGCCCTATTTCCGGCAAGGTCGCCATAAATCCGGCGAGGTCGCCATATTTCCGGCGAGGTCGCCATATTTCCGGCAAGGTCGCCATATTTCCTACAAGTTCGCCACAAATTCGGCGAGGTCGCCTTATTTCCGGCAAGGTCGCCATATATCCTGCAAGGTCGCCATAAATCCGGCAAGGTCACCATATTTCCGGCAAAGTCGCCATAAATCCGGCAAGGTCGCCATATTTCCGGCCAGGTCGCCGTAAATCCGGCAAGGTCGCAACAAATCCGGCGAGGACGCCATATTTCCGGCAAGGTCGCCATAAATCCGGCAAGGTCGCCATAAATCCGGCGAGGTGGCCATATGTCCGTCAATGTCGCCATAAATCCGGCAAGGTAGCCACAAATCCGGCAAGGTCGCCAAATTTCCGGCAAGGTCGCCACAAATTCGGCCAGGGCGCCATAATTCCGGCATGGTCGCCATAAATCAGGCAAAGTCGCCATACATCCGGCAAGGTCGCCATAAATCCAGCGAGGTCGCCATATTTCCGGCAAGGTCGCCATAAATCCGGCAAGGTCGCCATAGTTCCTGCGAGGTCGCCATATTTCCGGCAACGTCGCCATATATCCGGCGAGGTCGCCATATTTCCGGCAACGTCGCCATATATCCGGCGAGGTCGCCATATTTCCGGCAAGGTCGCCATAAATCCGGCAAGGTCGCCATAATTCCGGCGAGGTCGCCATATTTCCGGCAAGGTTGCCTCAAATCCGGCAAGGTCGCCATATTTCCGGCAAGGTCGCCATAAATCCTGCAAGGTGGCGTCAAATCCGGCAAGGTCACCACATTTCCATCAAGGTAGCCATATATTCGGCAAGGTCGCGTCAAATCCAGCAAGGTAGCCACATTTCCGGCAAGGTCGCCATAGATCCGGCAAGGTCGCCCTATTTCCGGCAAGGTCGCCATAAATCCGGCAAGGTCGCCACAAATCCGGCAAGGTCGGCATAAATCCGGCAAGGTCGCCTCAAATCCGGCAAGGTCGCCGTATTTCCGGCAAGGTAGCCTGAAATCCGCAAGGTCGCCACAATTCCGGCGAAGTAACCATATTTCCAGCAAGGTCGCCATAAATCCGGCGAGGTCGCCACAAATCCGGGGAGGTCGCCATATTTCCGTCATGGTCGCCATAAATCCGGCAAGTTCGCCACAAATCCGGCGAGGACGCCATATTTCCGGCAAGGTCGCCATAAATCCGGCAAGGTCGCCACAAACCCGACAATGTCGCCATATTTCCGGCAAGGTCGCCATAAATCCCGCAAGGTCGCCACAAATCCATCGAAGTAGCCATATTTCAGGCAAGGTCGCCATAAATCCGGCAAGGTCGCCACAAATCCGGCGAGGTCGCCATATTTCCGGCATGGTCGGCATAAATCCGGCAAGGTCGCCATAAATGCGGCAAGGTCGCCATATTTCCGGCAAGGTCGCCATATATCCGGCAAGGTCGCCATAAATCCGGCGAGGTGGCCATATGTCCGTCAATGTCGCCATAAATCCGGCAAGGTAGCCACAAATCCGGCAAGGTCGCCAAATTTCCGGCAAGGTCGCCACAAATTCGGCCAGGGCGCCATAATTCCGGCATGGTCGCCATAAATCAGGCAAAGTCGCCATACTTCCGGCAAGGTCGCCATAAATCCAGCGAGGTCGCCATATTTCCGGCAAGGTCGCCATAAATCCGGCAATGTCGCCACAAATCCGGCAAGGTCGTCATATTTCCGCCAAGGTCGCCATAAATCCGGCAAGGTCGCCACAAATCCGGCAAGGTCGCCATATTTCCGGCAAGGTCGCCATAAATGCGGCGAGGTCGCCATAAATCCGGGGAAGTCGCCATATTTCCGACAAGGTCGCCATACATCCGGCGAGGTCGCCATATTTCCGACAAGGTCGCCATTTATCCGGCAAGGTCGTATTAAATCCGGCGAGGTAGCCATATTTCCGGCAAGGTCGCCATAAATCCGGCGAGGTCGCCATATTTCCGGCAAGGTCGCCAAATTTCCGGCAAGTTCGCCACAAATTTGGAGAGGTCGCCATATTTCCGGCAAGGTCGCCATTTATCCGGCAAGGTCGCATTAAATCCGGCGAGATCTCCATATTTCCGGCAAGGTCGCCACAAGTCCGGCAAGGTCGCCATAAATCCGGCAAGGTCGCAGAAATCCAGCAAGGTCGCCATATTTCCGGCAAGGACGCCATAAATCCGGCGAGGTCGCCATATTTCCGGCAAGGTCGCCATAAATGCGGCGAGGTCGCCATATTTCCGGCAAGGTCGCCAGATTTCCGGCAAGTTCGCCACAAATTCGGCCAGGTCGCCATATTTCCGGCAAGGTCGCCATATATCCGGCAAGATCGCCATAAATCCGGCGAGATCGCCATATTTCCGGCAAGGTCGCCAAATTTCCGGCAAGTTCGCCACAAATTCGGCGGTCGCCATATTTCCAGCAAGGTCGCCATTTATCCGGCAAGGTCGCATTAAATCCGGCGAGGTCGCCATATTTCCGGCAAAGGCGCCACAAATCCGGCAAGGTCGCCATAAATCCGGCAAGGTCGCCACAAATCCGGCAAGGTCGCCATATTTCCGGGAAAGTCGCCGTAAATCCGGCAAGGTCGCAACAAATCCGGCGAGGACGCGATATTTCCGGCAAGGTCGCCATAAATCCGGCGAGGTCGCCATATTTCCGGCAAGGTCGCCATAAACCCGGCGAGGTCGCCATATTTCCGGCAAGGTCGTCAAATTTCCGGCAAGTTCGCCACAAATTCGGCGAGGTCGCCATATTTCCGGCAAGGTCGCCATTTATCCGGCAAGGTCGCATTAAATCCGGCGAGGTAGCCATATTTCCGGCAAGGTCGCCATAAATCCGGCGAGGTCGCCATATTTCCGGCATGGTCGCCAAATTTCCGGCAAGTTCGCCACAAATCCGGCAAGGTCGCCAGAAATCCAGCAAGGTCGCCATATTTCCGGCAAGGTCGCCATATTTCCGGCAAAGTCGCCATAAATGCGGCGAGGTCGCCATAAATCCGGGGAGGTCGCCATATTTCCGACAAGGTCGCCATATATCCGGCGAGGTAGCCATATTTCCTGCAAGGTCGCCATTTATCCGGCAAGGTCGCATTAAATCCGGCGAGGTAGCCATATTTCCGGCAAGGTCGCCATAAATCCGGCGAGGTCGCCATATTTCCGGCAAGGTCGTCAAATTTCCGGCAAGTTCGCCACAAATTCGGCGAGGTCGCCATATTTCCGGCAAGGACGCCATTTATCCGGCAAGGTCGCATTAAATCCGGCGAGGTCGCCATATTTCCGGCAAGGTCGCCACAAGTCCGGCAAGGTCGCCATAAATCCGGCAAGATCGCCAGAAATCCAGCAAGGTCGCCATATTTCCGGCAAGGTCGCCATAAATCCGGCGAGGTCGCCATATTTCCGGCAAGGTCGCCATAAATCCGGCGAGGTCGCCATATTTCCGGCAAAGTCGCCATATTTCCGGCAAGTTCGCCACAAATTCGGCGAGGTCGCCATATTTCCGGCAAGGTCGCCATATATCCGGCAAGGTCGCCATAAATCCGGCGAGGTCGCCATATTTCCGGCAAGGTCGCCATAAATCCGGCGAGGTCGCCATATTTCCGGCAAGGTCGCCAAATTTACGGCAAGTTCGCCACAAATTCGGCGAGGTCGCCATATTTCCGGCAAGGTCGCCATTTATCCGGCAAGGTCGCAGTAAATCCGGCGAGGTCGCCATATTTCCGGCAAGGTCGCCACAAGTCCGGCAAGGTCGCCATAAATCCGGCAAGGTCGCCATAAATCCAGCAAGGTCGCCATATTTCCGGCAAGGTCGCCATAAATCCGGCGAGGTCGCCATATTTCCGGCAAGGTCGCCATAAATCCGGCGAGGTCGTCATATTTCCGGCAAGGTCGCCAAATTTCCGGCAAGTTCGCCACAAATTCGGCGAGGTCGCCGTATTTCCGGCAAGGTCGCCATATATCCGGCAAGGTTGCCATAAATCCGGCGAGGTCGCCATATTTCCGGTAAAGGCGCCACAAATCCGGCAAGGTCGCCATAAATCCGGCAAGGTCGCCACAAATCCGGCAAGGTCGCCGTAAATCCGGCAAGCTCGCAACAAAACCGGCAAGGTCACCATAAATCCGGCGAGGTCACCATATGTCCGTCAAGGTCGCCCTAAATCCGGCAAGGTAGCCACAAATCCGACAAGGTCCCCATTTTTGGCAAGGTCGCCACAAATCCGGCCAGGGCGCCATATTTCGGGCAAGTTCGCCACAAATCAGCAAAAGTCGCCACAAATCCGGCAAGGGCGCCATTTTTCCGGCAAGGTCGCCATATATCCCGCAAGGTCGCCACAAACCCGGCAAGGTCGCCATATTTCCGGCAAGGTCGCCACAAATCCGGAAAGGTCGCCATAAATCCGGCAAGGTCGCCACAAATTCGGCGAGGTCGCCATATTTCCGGCAAGGTCCCCATTTATCCGGCAAGGTCGAATTAAATCCGGCGAGGTAGCCATATTTCCGGCAAGGTCGCCATAAATCCGGCGAGGTCGCCATATTTCCGGCAAGGTCGCCAAATTTCCGGCAAGTTCGCCACAAATCCGGCAAGGTCGCCAGAAATCCAGCAAGGTCGCCATATTTCCGGCAAGGTCGCCATATTTCCGGCAAAGTCGCCATAAATGCGGCGAGGTCGCCATAAATCCGGGGAGGTCGCCATATTTCCGACAAGGTCGCCATATATCCGGCTAGGTAGCCATATTTCCTGCAAGGTCGCCATTTATCCGGCAAGGTCGCATTAAATCCGGCGAGGTAGCCATATTTCCGGCAAGGTCGCCATAAATCCGGCGAGGTCGCCATATTTCCGGCAAGGTCCTCAAATTTCCGGCAAGTTCGCCACAAATTCGGCGAGGTCGCCATATTTCCGGCAAGGACGCCATTTATCCGGCAAGGTCGCATTAAATCCGGCGAGGTCGCCATATTTCCGGCAAGGTCGCCACAAGTCCGGCAAGGTCGCCATAAATCCGGCAAGATCGCCAGAAATCCAGCAAGGTCGCCATATTTCCGGCAAGGTCGCCATAAATCCGGCGAGGTCGCCATATTTCCGGCAAGGTCGCCATAAATCCGGCGAGGTCGCCATATTTCCGGCAAAGTCGCCATATTTCCGGCAAGTTCGCCACAAATTCGGCGAGGTCGCCATATTTCCGGCAAGGTCGCCATATATCCGGCAAGGTCGCCATGAATCCGGCGAGGTCGCCATATTTCCGGCAAGGTCGCCATAAATCCGGCGAGGTCGCCATATTTCCGGCAAGGTCGCCAAATTTACGGCAAGTTCGCCACAAATTCGGCGAGGTCGCCATATTTCCGGCAAGGTCGCCATTTATCCGGCAAGGTCGCAGTAAATCCGGCGAGGTCGCCATATTTCCGGCAAGGTCGCCACAAGTCCGGCAAAGTCGCCATAAATCCGGCAAGGTCGCCATAAATCCAGCAAGGTCGCCATATTTCCGGCAAGGTCGCCATAAATCCGGCGAGGTCGCCATATTTCCGGCAAGGTCGCCATAAATCCGGCGAGGTCGTCATATTTCCGGCAAGGTCGCCAAATTTCCGGCAAGTTCGCCACAAATTCGGCGAGGTCGCCGTATTTCCGGCAAGGTCGCCATATATCCGGCAAGGTTGCCATAAATCCGGCGAGGTCGCCATATTTCCGGTAAAGGCGCCACAAATCCGGCAAGGTCGCCATAAATCCGGCAAGGTCGCCACAAATCCGGCAAGGTCGCCGTAAATCCGGCAAGCTCGCAACAAAACCGGCAAGGTCACCATAAATCCGGCGAGGTCACCATATGTCCGTCAAGGTCGCCCTAAATCCGGCAAGGTAGCCACAAATCCGACAAGGTCCCCATTTTTGGCAAGGTCGCCACAAATCCGGCCAGGGCGCCATATTTCGGGCAAGTTCGCCACAAATCAGCAAAAGTCGCCACAAATCCGGCAAGGGCGCCATTTTTCCGGCAAGGTCGCCATATATCCCGCAAGGTCGCCACAAACCCGGCAAGGTCGCCATATTTCCGGCAAGGTCGCCACAAATCCGGAAAGGTCGCCATAAATCCGGCAAGGTCGCCACAAATTCGGCGAGGTCGCCATATTTCCGGCAAGGTCCCCATTTATCCGGCAAGGTCGCATTAAATCCGGCGAGGTAGCCATATTTCCGGCAAGGTCGCCATAAATCCGGCGAGGTCGCCATATTTCCGGCAAGGTCGCCAAATTTCCGGCAAGTTCGCCACAAATCCGGCAAGGTCGCCAGAAATCCAGCAAGGTCGCCATATTTCCGGCAAGGTCGCCATATTTCCGGCAAGGTCGCCATAAATGCGGCGAGGTCGCCATAAATCCGGGGAGGTCGCCATATTTCCGACAAGGTCGCCATATATCCGGCGAGGTAGCCATATTTCCGGCAAGGTCGCCATTTATCCGGCAAGGTCGCATTAAATCCGGCGAGGTAGCCATATTTCCGGCAAGGTCGCCATAAATCCGGCGAGGTCGCCATATTTCCGGCAAGGTCGCCAAATTTCCGGCAAGTTCGCCACAAATTGGGCGAGGTGGCCATATTTCCGGCAAGGTCGCCATTTATCCGGCAAGGTCGCATTAAATCCGGCGAGGTCGCCATCTTTCCGGCAAGGTCGCCACAAGTCCGGCAAGGTCGCCATAAATCCGGCAAGGTCGCCAGAAATCCAGCAAGGTCGCCATATTTCCGGCAAGGTCGCCATAAATCCGGCGAGGTCGCTATATTTCCGGCAAGGTCGCCATATTTCCGGCAAGTTGGCCACAAATTCGGCGAGGTCGCCGTATTTCCGGCAAGGTCGCCATATATCCGGCAAGGTTGCCATAAATCCGGCGAGGTCGCCATATTTCCGGTAAAGGCGCCACAAATCCGGCAAGGTCGCCATAAATCCGGCAAGGTCGCCACAAATCCGGCAAGGTCGCCGTAAATCCGGCAAGCTCGCAACAAAACCGGCAAGGTCACCATAAATCCGGCGAGGTCACCATATGTCCGTCAAGGTCGCCCTAAATCCGGCAAGGTAGCCACAAATCCGACAAGGTCCCCATTTTCGGCAAGGTCGCCACAAATCCGGCCAGGGCGCCATATTTCGGGCAAGTTCGCCATAAATCAGGAAAAGTCGCCACAAATCCGGCAAGGGCGCCATTTTTCCGGCAAGGTCGCCATATATCCCGCAAGGTCGCCACAAACCCGGCAAGGTCGCCATATTTCCGGCAAGGTCGCCACAAATCCGGAAAGGTCGCCATAAATCCGGCAAGGTCGCCACAAATTCGGCGAGGTCGCCATATTTCCGGCAAGGTCCCCATTTATCCGGCAAGGTCGCATTAAATCCGGCGAGGTAGCCATATTTCCGGCAAGGTCGCCATAAATCCGGCGAGGTCGCCATATTTCCGGCAAGGTCGCCAAATTTCCGGCAAGTTCGCCACAAATCCGGCAAGGTCGCCAGAAATCCAGCAAGGTCGCCATATTTCCGGCAAGGTCGCCATATTTCCGGCAAGGTCGCCATAAATGCGGCGAGGTCGCCATAAATCCGGGGAGGTCGCCATATTTCCGACAAGGTCGCCATATATCCGGCGAGGTAGCCATATTTCCGGCAAGGTCGCCATTTATCCGGCAAGGTCGCATTAAATCCGGCGAGGTAGCCATATTTCCGGCAAGGTCGCCATAAATCCGGCGAGGTCGCCATATTTCCGGCAAGGTCGCCAAATTTCCGGCAAGTTCGCCACAAATTGGGCGAGGTCGCCATATTTCCGGCAAGGTCGCCAGTTATCCGGCAAGGACGCATTAAATCCGGCGAGGTCGCCATATTTCCGGCAAGGTCGCCACAAGTCCGGCAAGGTCGCCATAAATCCGGCAAGGTCGCCAGAAATCCGGCAAGGTCGCCATATTTCCGGCAAGGTCGCCATAAATCTGGCGAGGTCGCCATATTTCCGGCAAGGTCGCCATAAATCCGGCGAGGTCGCCATATTTCCGGCAAGGTCGCCATAAATCAGGAAAAGTCGCCACAAATCCGGCAAGGGCGCCATTTTTCCGGCAAGGTCGCCATAAATCCCGCAAGGTCGCCACAAACCCGGCAAGGTCGCCATATTTCCGGCAAGGTCGCCACAAATCCGGAAAGGTCGCCATAATCCGGCAAGGTCGCCATAAATCCGGCAAGGTCGTCAGAAATCCGGGGAAGTCGCCATATTTCCGACAAGGTCGCCATATTTCCGGCAAGGTCGCCATAAATCCGGCGAGGTCGCCATATTTCCGGCAAGGTCGCCAAATTTACGGCAAGTTCGCCACAAATTCGGCGAGGTCGCCATATTTCCGGCAAGGTCGCCATTTATCCGGCAAGGTCGCAGTAAATCCGGCGAGGTCGCCATATTTCCGGCAAGGTCGCCACAAGTCCGGCAAGGTCGCCATAAATCCGGCAAGGTCGCCAGAAATCCAGCAAGGTCGCCATATTTCCGGCAAGGTCGCCATAAATCCGGCGAGGTCGCCATATTTCCGGCAAGGGCCGCCATAAATCCGGCGAGGTCGCCATATTTCCGGCAAGGTCGCCAAATTTCCGGCAAGTTCGCCACAAATTCGGCGAGGTCGCCGTATTTCCGGCAAGGTCGCCATATATCCGGCAAGGTTGCCATAAATCCGGCGAGGTCGCCATATTTCCGGTAAAGGCGCCACAAATCCGGCAAGGTCGCCATAAATCCGGCAAGGTCGCCACAAATCCGGCAAGGTCACCGTAAATCCGGCAAGCTCGCAACAAAACCGGCAAGGTCACCATAAATCCGGCGAGGTCACCATATGTCCGTCAAGGTCGCCCTAAATCCGGCAAGGTAGCCACAAATCCGACAAGGTCCCCATTTTTGGCAAGGTCGCCACAAATCCGGCCAGGGCGCCATATTTCGGGCAAGTTCGCCATAAATCAGGAAAAGTCGCCACAAATCCGGCAAGGGCGCCATTTTTCCGGCAAGGTCGCCATATATCCCGCAAGGTCGCCACAAACCCGGCAAGGTCGCCATATTTCCGGCAAGGTCGCCACAAATCCGGCAAGGTCGCCGTAAATCCGGCAAGCTCGCAACAAAACCGGCAAAGTCACCATAAATCCGGCGAGGTCACCATATGTCCGTCAAGGTCGCCCTAAATCCGGCAAGGTAGCCACAAATCCGACAAGGTTGCCATAAATCAGGAAAAGTCGCCACAAATCCGGCAAGGGCGCCATTTTTCCGGCAAGGTCGCCATAAATCCCGCAAGGTCGCCACAAACCCGGCAAGGTCGCCATATTTCCGGCAAGGTCGCCACAAATCCGGAAAGGTCGCCATAAATCCGGCAAGGTCGCCATAAATCCGGCAAGGTCGTCAGAAATCCGGGAAGTCGCCATATTTCCGACAAGGTCGCCATATATCCGGCAAGGTCGCCATAAATCCGGCGAGGTCGCCATATTTCCGGCAAGGTCGCCATAAATCCGGCGAGGTGGCCATATTTCCGGCAAGGTCGCCAAATTTACGGCAAGTTCACCACAAATTCGGCGAGGTCGCCATATTTCCGGCAAGGTCGCCATTTATCCGGCAAGGTCGCAGTAAATCCGGCGAGGTCGCCATATTTCCGGCAAGGTCGCCACAAGTCCGGCAAGGTCGCCATACATCCGGCAAGGTCGCCAGAAATCCAGCAAGGTCGCCATATTTCCGGCAAGGTCGCCATAAATCCGGCGAGGTCGCCATATTTCCGGCAAGGTCGCCATAAATCCGGCGAGGTCGCCATATTTCCGGCAAGGTCGCCAAATTTCAGGCAAGTTCGCCACAAATTGGGCGAGGTCGCCATATTTCCGGCAAGGTCGCCATTTATCCGGCAAGGTCGCATTAAATCCGGCGAGGTCGCCATATTTCCGGCAAGGTCGCCACAAGTCCGGCAAGGTCGCCATAAATCCGGCAAGGTCGCCAGAAATCCAGCAAGGTCGCCATATTTCCGGCAAGGTCGCCATAAATCTGGCGAGGTCGCCATATTCCCGGCAAGGTCGCCATAAATCCGGCGAGGTCGCCATATTTCCGGCAAGGTCGCCATAAATCTGGAAAAGTCGCCACAAATCCGGCAAGGGCGCCATTTTTCCGGCAAGGTCGCCATAAATCCCGCAAGGTCGCCACAAACCCGGCAAGGTCGCCATATTTCCGGCAAGGTCGCCACAAATCCGGAAAGGTCGCCATAAATCCGGCAAGGTCGCCATAAATCCGGCAAGGTCGTCAGAAATCCGGGAAAGTCGCCATATTTCCGACAAGGTCGCCATATTTCCGGCAAGGTCGCCATAAATCCGGCGAGGTCGCCATATTTCCGGCAAGGTCGCCAAATTTACGGCAAGTTCGCCACAAATTCTGCGAGGTCGCCATATTTCCGGCAAGGTCGCCATTGATCCGGCAAGGTCGCAGTAAATCCGGCGAGGTCGCCATATTTCCGGCAAGGTCGCCACAAGTCCGGCAAGGTCGCCATAAATCCGGCAAGGTCGCCAGAAATCCAGCAAGGTCGCCATATTTCCGGCAAGGTCGCCATTAATCCGGCGAGGTCGCCATATTTCCGGCAAGGTCGCCAGAAATCCGGCGAGGTCACCATATTTCCGGCAAGGTCGCCAAATTTCCGGCAAGTTCGCCACAAATTCGGCGAGGTCGCCGTATTTCCGGCAAGGTCGCCATATATCCGGCAAGGTTGCCATAAATCCGGCGAGGTCGCCATATTTCCGGTAAAGGCGCCACAAATCCGGCAAGGTCGCCATAAATCCGGCAAGGTCGCCACAAATCCGGCAAGGTCGCCGTAAATCCGGCAAGCTCGCAACAAAACCGGCAAGGTCACCATAAATCCGGCGAGGTCACCATATGTCCGTCAAGGTCGCCCTAAATCCGGCAAGGTAGCCACAAATCCGACAAGGTCCCCATTTTTGGCAAGGTCGCCACAAATCCGGCCAGGGCGCCATATTTCGGGCAAGTTCGCCATAAATCAGGAAAAGTCGCCACAAATCCGGCAAGGGCGCCATTTTTCCGGCAAGGTCGCCATATATCCCGCAAGGTCGCCACAAACCCGGCAAGGTCGCCATATTTCCGGCAAGGTCGCCACAAATCCGGCAAGGTCGCCGTAAATCCGGCAAGCTCGCAACAAAACCGGCAAAGTCACCATAAATCCGGCGAGGTCACCATATGTCCGTCAAGGTCGCCCTAAATCCGGCAAGGTAGCCACAAATCCGACAAGGTCGCCATAAATCAGGAAAAGTCGCCACAAATCCGGCAAGGGCGCCATTTTTCCGGCAAGGTCGCCATAAATCCCGCAAGGTCGCCACAAACCCGGCAAGGTCGCCATATTTCCGGCAAGGTCGCCACAAATCCGGAAAGGTCGCCATAAATCCGGCAAGGTCGCCATAAATCCGGCAAGGTCGTCAGAAATCCGGGGAAGTCGCCATATTTCCGACAAGGTCGCCATATATCCGGCAAGGTCGCCATAAATCCGGCGAGGTCGCCATATTTCCGGCAAGGTCGCCATAAATCCGGCGAGCTCGCCATATTTCCGGCAAGGTCGCCAAATTTACGGCAAGTTCGCCACAAATTCGGCGAGGTCGCCATATTTCCGGCAAGGTCGCCATTTATCCGGCAAGGTCGCAGTAAATCCGGCGAGGTCGCCATATTTCCGGCAAGGTCGCCACAAGTCCGGCAAGGTCGCCATACATCCGGCAAGGTCGCCATAAATCCGGCAAGGTCGTCAGAAATCCGGGAAAGTCGCCATATTTCCGACAAGGTCGCCATATTTCCGGCAAGGTCGCCATAAATCCGGCGAGGTCGCCATATTTCCGGCAAGGTCGCCAAATTTACGGCAAGTTCGCCACAAATTCTGCGAGGTCGCCATATTTCCGGCAAGGTCGCCATTGATCCGGCAAGGTCGCAGTAAATCCGGCGAGGTCGCCATATTTCCGGCAAGGTCGCCACAAGTCCGGCAAGGTCGCCATAAATCCGGCAAGGTCGCCAGAAATCCAGCAAGGTCGCCATATTTCCGGCAAGGTCGCCATTAATCCGGCGAGGTCGCCATATTTCCGGCAAGGTCGCCAGAAATCCGGCGAGGTCACCATATTTCCGGCAAGGTCGCCAAATTTCCGGCAAGTTCGCCACAAATTCGGCGAGGTCGCCGTATTTCCGGCAAGGTCGCCATATATCCGGCAAGGTTGCCATAAATCCGGCGAGGTCGCCATATTTCCGGTAAAGGCGCCACAAATCCGGCAAGGTCGCCATAAATCCGGCAAGGTCGCCACAAATCCGGCAAGGTCGCCGTAAATCCGGCAAGCTCGCAACAAAACCGGCAAGGTCACCATAAATCCGGCGAGGTCACCATATGTCCGTCAAGGTCGCCCTAAATCCGGCAAGGTAGCCACAAATCCGACAAGGTCCCCATTTTTGGCAAGGTCGCCACAAATCCGGCCAGGGCGCCATATTTCGGGCAAGTTCGCCATAAATCAGGAAAAGTCGCCACAAATCCGGCAAGGGCGCCATTTTTCCGGCAAGGTCGCCATATATCCCGCAAGGTCGCCACAAACCCGGCAAGGTCGCCATATTTCCGGCAAGGTCGCCACAAATCCGGCAAGGTCGCCGTAAATCCGGCAAGCTCGCAACAAAACCGGCAAAGTCACCATAAATCCGGCGAGGTCACCATATGTCCGTCAAGGTCGCCCTAAATCCGGCAAGGTAGCCACAAATCCGACAAGGTCGCCATAAATCAGGAAAAGTCGCCACAAATCCGGCAAGGGCGCCATTTTTCCGGCAAGGTCGCCATAAATCCCGCAAGGTCGCCACAAACCCGGCAAGGTCGCCATATTTCCGGCAAGGTCGCCACAAATCCGGAAAGGTCGCCATAAATCCGGCAAGGTCGCCATAAATCCGGCAAGGTCGTCAGAAATCCGGGGAAGTCGCCATATTTCCGACAAGGTCGCCATATATCCGGCAAGGTCGCCATAAATCCGGCGAGGTCGCCATATTTCCGGCAAGGTCGCCATAAATCCGGCGAGGTCGCCATATTTCCGGCAAGGTCGCCAAATTTACGGCAAGTTCGCCACAAATTCGGCGAGGTCGCCATATTTCCGGCAAGGTCGCCATTTATCCGGCAAGGTCGCAGTAAATCCGGCGAGGTCGCCATATTTCCGGCAAGGTCGCCACAAGTCCGGCAAGGTCGCCATACATCCGGCAAGGTCGCCATAAATCCGGCAAGGTCGTCAGAAATCCGGGAAAGTCGCCATATTTCCGACAAGGTCGCCATATTTCCGGCAAGGTCGCCATAAATCCGGCGAGGTCGCCATATTTCCGGCAAGGTCGCCAAATTTACGGCAAGTTCGCCACAAATTCTGCGAGGTCGCCATATTTCCGGCAAGGTCGCCATTGATCCGGCAAGGTCGCAGTAAATCCGGCGAGGTCGCCATATTTCCGGCAAGGTCGCCACAAGTCCGGCAAGGTCGCCATAAATCCGGCAAGGTCGCCAGAAATCCAGCAAGGTCGCCATATTTCCGGCAAGGTCGCCATTAATCCGGCGAGGTCGCCATATTTCCGGCAAGGTCGCCAGAAATCCGGCGAGGTCACCATATTTCCGGCAAGGTCGCCAAATTTCCGGCAAGTTCGCCACAAATTCGGCGAGGTCGCCGTATTTCCGGCAAGGTCGCCATATATCCGGCAAGGTTGCCATAAATCCGGCGAGGTCGCCATATTTCCGGTAAAGGCGCCACAAATCCGGCAAGGTCGCCATAAATCCGGCAAGGTCGCCACAAATCCGGCAAGGTCGCCGTAAATCCGGCAAGCTCGCAACAAAACCGGCAAGGTCACCATAAATCCGGCGAGGTCACCATATGTCCGTCAAGGTCGCCCTAAATCCGGCAAGGTAGCCACAAATCCGACAAGGTCCCCCATTTTTGGCAAGGTCGCCACAAATCCGGCCAGGGCGCCATATTTCGGGCAAGTTCGCCATAAATCAGGAAAAGTCGCCACAAATCCGGCAAGGGCGCCATTTTCCGGCAAGGTCGCCATATATCCCGCAAGGTCGCCACAAACCCGGCAAGGTCGCCATATTTCCGGCAAGGTCGCCACAAATCCGGCAAGGTCGCCGTAAATCCGGCAAGCTCGCAACAAAACCGGCAAAGTCACCATAAATCCGGCGAGGTCACCATATGTCCGTCAAGGTCGCCCTAAATCCGGCAAGGTAGCCACAAATCCGACAAGGTCGCCATAAATCAGGAAAAGTCGCCACAAATCCGGCAAGGGCGCCATTTTTCCGGCAAGGTCGCCATAAATCCCGCAAGGTCGCCACAAACCCGGCAAGGTCGCCATATTTCCGGCAAGGTCGCCACAAATCCGGAAAGGTCGCCATAAATCCGGCAAGGTCGCCATAAATCCGGCAAGGTCGTCAGAAATCCGGGGAAGTCGCCATATTTCCGACAAGGTCGCCATATATCCGGCAAGGTCGCCATAAATCCGGCGAGGTCGCCATATTTCCGGCAAGGTCGCCATAAATCCGGCGAGGTCGCCATATTTCCGGCAAGGTCGCCAAATTTACGGCAAGTTCGCCACAAATTCGGCGAGGTCGCCATATTTCCGGCAAGGTCGCCATTTATCCGGCAAGGTCGCAGTAAATCCGGCGAGGTCGCCATATTTCCGGCAAGGTCGCCACAAGTCCGGCAAGGTCGCCATACATCCGGCAAGGTCGCCAGAAATCCAGCAAGGTCGCCATATTTCCGGCAAGGTCGCCATAAATCCGGCGAGGTCGCCATATTTCCGGCAAGGTCGCCACAAATTTGGCGAGGTCGCCATATTTCCGGCAAGGTCGCCATTTATCCGGCAAGGTCGCATTAAATCCGGCGAGGTCTCCATATTTCCGGCAAGGTCGCCACAAGTCCGGCAAGGTCGCCATAAATCCGGCAAGGTCGCCAGAAATCCAGCAAGGTCGCCATATTTCCGGCAAGGTCGCCATAAATCCGGCGAGGTCGCCATATTTCCGGCAAGGTCGCCAGATTTCCGGCAAGTTCGCCACAAATTCGGCCAGGTCGCCATATTTCCGGCAAGGTCGCCATATATCCGGCAAGATCGCCATAAATCCGGCGAGGTCGCCATATTTCCGGCAAGGTCGCCAAATTTCCGGCAAGTTCGCCACAAATTCGGCGGTCGCCATATTTCCAGCAAGGTCGCCATTTATCCGGCAAGGTCGCATTAAATCCGGCGAGGTCGCCATATTTCCGGCAAAGGCGCCACAAATCCGGCAAGGTCGCCATAAATCCGGCAAGGTCGCCACAAATCCGGCAAGGTCGCCATATTTCCGGCAAGGTCGCCGTAAATCCGGCAAGGTCCCAACAAATCCGGCGAGGACGCGATATTTCCGGCAAGGTCGCCATAAATCCGGCGAGGTCGCCATATTTCCGGCAAGGTCGCCATAAACCCGGCGAGGTCGCCATATTTCCGGCAAGGTAGCCAAATTTCCGGCAAGTTCGCCACAAATTCGGCGAGGTCGCCATATTTCCGGCAAGGTCGCCATTTATCCGGCAAGGTCGCATTAAATCCGGCGAGGTAGCCATATTTCCGGCAAGGTCGCCATAAATCCGGCGAGGTCGCCATATTTCCGGCATGGTCGCCAAATTTCCGGCAAGTTCGCCACAAATCCGGCAAGGTCGCCAGAAATCCAGCAAGGTCGCCATATTTCCGGCAAAGTCGCCATATTTCCGGCAAAGTCGCCATAAATGCGGCGAGGTCGCCATAAATCAGGGGAGGTCGCCATATTTCCGACAAGGTCGCCATATATCCGGCGAGGTAGCCATATTTCCGGCAAGGTCGCCATTTATCCGGCAAGGTCGCATTAAATCCGGCGAGGTAGCCATATTTCCGGCAAGGTCGCCATAAATCCGGCGAGGTCGCCATATTTCCGGCAAGGTCGCCAAATTTACGGCAAGTTCGCCACAAATTCGGCGAGGTCGCCATATTTCCGGCAAGGTCGCCATTTATCCGGCAAGGTCGCAGTAAATCCGGCGAGGTCGCCACAAGTCCGGCAAGGTCGCCATAAATCCGGCAAGGTCGCCAGAAATCCAGCAAGGTCGCCATATTTCCGGCAAGGTCGCCATAAATCCGGCGAGGTCGCCATATTTCCGGTAAGGTCGCCATAAATCCGGCGAGGTCGCCATATTTCCGGCAAGGTCGCCAAATTTCCGGCAAGTTCGCCACAAATTCGGCGAGGTCGCCGTATTTCCGGCAATGTCGCCATATATCCGGCAAGGTTGCCATAAATCCGGCGAGGTCGCCATATTTCCGGTAAAGCGCCACAAATCCGGCAAGGTCGCCATAAATCCGGCAAGGTCGCCACAAATCCGGCAAGGTCGCCGTAAATCCGGCAAGCTCGCAACAAAACCGGCAAGGTCACCATAAATCCGGCGAGGTCACCATATGTCCGTCAAGGTCGCCCTAAATCCGGCAAGGTAGCCACAAATCCGACAAGGTCCCCATTTTTCCGGCAAGGTCCCCACAAATCCGGCCAGGGCGCCATATTTCGGGCAAGTTCGCCATAAATCAGGAAAAGACGCCACAAATCCGGCAAGGGCGCCATTTTTCCGGCAAGGTCGCCATAAATCCCGCAAGGTCGCCACAAACGCGGCAAGGTCGCCATATTTCCGGCAAGGTCGCCACAAATCCGGAAAGGTCGCCATAAATCCGGCAAGGTCGCCACAAATTCGGCGAGGTCGCCATATTTCCGGCAAGGTCCCCATTTATCCGGCAAGGTCGCATTAAATCCGGCGAGGTAGCCATATTTCCGGCAAGGTCGCCATAAATCCGGCGAGGTCGCCATATTTCCGCCAAGGTCGCCAAATTTCCGGCAAGTTCGCCACAAATCCGGCAAGGTCGCCAGAAATCCAGCAAGGTCGCCATATTTCCGGCAAGGTCGCCATATTTCCGGCAAGGTCGCCATAAATGCGGCGAGGTCGCCATAAATCCGGGGAGGTCGCCATATTTCCGACAAGGTCGCCATATATCCGGCGAGGTAGCCATATTTCCGGCAAGGTCGCCATTTATCCGGCAAGGTCGCATTAAATCCGGCGAGGTAGCCATATTTCCGGCAAGGTCGCCATAAATCCGGCGAGGTCGCCATATTTCCGGCAAGGTCGCCAAATTTCCGGCAAGTTCGCCACAAATTGGGCGAGGTCGCCATATTTCCGGTAAGGTCGCCATTTATCCGGCAAGGTCGCATTAAATCCGGCGAGGTCGCCATATTTCCGGCAAGGTCGCCACAAGACCAGCAAGGTCGCCATAAATCCGGCAAGGTCGCCAGAAATCCAGCAATGTCGCCATATTTGCGGCAAGGTCGCCATAAATCTGGCGAGGTCGCCATATTTCCGGCAAGGTCGCCATAAATCCGGCGAGGTCGCCATATTTCCGGCAAGGTCGCCAAATTTCCGGCAAGTTCGCCACAAATTCGGCGAGGTCGCCATATTTCCGGCAAGGTCGCCATATATCCGGCAAGGTCGCCATAAATCCGGCGAGGTCGCCATATTTCCGGCAAGGTCGCCACAAATTCGGCGAGGTCGCCATATTTCCGGCAAGGTCGCCATTTATCCGGCAAGGTCGCGTTAAATCCGGCGAGGTAGCCATATTTCCGGCAAGGTCGCCATAAATCCGGCGAGGTCGCCATATTTCCGGCAAGGTCGCCATATTCCCGGCAAGGTCGCCATAAATGCGGCGAGGTCGCCATAAATCCGGGGAGGTCGCCATATTTCCGACAAGGTCGCCATAAATCCGGGGAGGTCGCCATATTTCCGACAAGGTCGCCATATATCCGGCGAGGTAGCCATATTTCCGGCAAGGTCGCCATTTATCCGGCAAGGTCGCATTAAATCCGGCGAGGTAGCCATATTTCCGGCAAGGTCGCCATAAATCCGGCGAGGTCGCCATATTTCCGGCAAGGTCGCCAAATTTCCGGCAAGTTCGCCACAAATTCGGCGAGGTCGCCATATTTCCGGCAAGGTCGCCATTTATCCGCCAAGGTCGCATTAAATCCGGCGAGGTCGCCATATTTCCGGCAATGTCGCCACAAGTCCGGCAAGGTCGCCATAAATCCGGCAAGGTCGCCAGAAATCCAGCAAGGTCGCCATATTTCCGGCAGGGTCGCCATATATCCGGCGAGGTCGCCATATTTCCGGCAAGGTCGCCATAAATCCGGCGAGGTCGCCATATTTCCGGCAAGGTCGCCAAATTTCCGGCAAGTTCGCCACAAATTCCGCGAGGTCGCCATATTTCCGGCAAGGTCGCCATATATCCGGCAAGGTCGCCATAAATCCGGCAAGGTCGCCACAAATCTGGCAAGATCGCCATATTTCCGGCGAGGTCGCCATAAATCCGGCAACGTCGCCACAAATCCGGCAAGGTCGCCATATTTCTGGCAAGGTCGCCATAAATTCGGCAAGGTCGCCACAAATCCGACAAGGTCGCATATTTCGGGCTAGGTCGCAATAAATCCGGCAAGGTCGCCCCAAATCCGGCAAGGTCGCCATATTGCCGGCAAGTTCGCCATAAATCCGGCAAGGTTGCCATATTCCCGGCAAGGTCACCATAAATCCGGCAAGGTCGCCACAAATCCGGCAAGCTGGCCATATTTCCGGCAAGGTCCTCATAAATCCGGCAAGGTCGCCACAAATGCGGCAAGGTCGCCATGTTTCCGGCAAGGTCGCCATAAACTCGACATGGTCGCCACAAATCCGTCAAGGTCTCCATATTTCCGGCAATGTCGCCACAAATCCAGCAAGGTCGTCATATTCCCGGCAAGGTCGCCATAAATCCGGCAAGGTCGCCACTAATTCGGCAAGGTCGCCATGTTTCCGGCAAGGACGCCATACATCCGGCAAGGTCGCCACAAATCCGGCAAGGACGCCATATTTCCGGCAAGATCGCCATAAACCCGGCAAGGTCACCATAAATCCGGAAAGGTCGCCATAAATCAGGCAATGTCGCCACATTTCCGGCGAGGTCACCATAAATCCGGCAAGGTCACCACAAATCCGGCAAAGTCGCCACATTTCCGGCGAGGTCGCCATAAATCCGGCAAGGTCGCCACAAATCCGGCAAGGTCGCCATATTTCCGGCAAGGTCGCCATAAATCGGGCAACGTCGCCACAAATCCGGCAAGGTCGCCATAAATCCGGCGAGGTCGCCATAAATCCGGCAACGTCGCCGCAAATCCGGCAAGGTCGCCATAAATGCGGCGAGGTCGCCGTAAATCCGGCAAGGTGGCCTCAAATCCGGCAAGGTCGCCACATTTTCGGCAAGGTCGCCATATTTCCGGCAAGGTCGTCATAAATCCGGCAAGGTCGCCACAAATGCGGCAAGGTCGCCATGTTTCCGGCTAGGTCGCCATAAATCCGGCAAGATCACCACAAGTCCGGCAAGGTCGTCACAAATCCGGCAAGGTCGAAGACTTCCGGTGGCGCTATGGAGGCTTGAGTCCAGCGCCACCTAGCTCCGTGCCGAAGAAACTAAAAACGGGAGAAAATCGGGTCTTACCTGCAGCGATCGCGATCTGAACGGCTGCCTGCGTGACGTCATCAGGCGCGCTACATTACGGTATGTCGTTATAACGTACCCCCACCCGTGTGACACAAAAAAAAGCCGTTAAAGGGAAACTGCAGATGGAAGAGGAAGGTCCTACAGAGGCCTCGGCCTCAGTTACAACGACGGCCCAGGAAGACCCTTCGAACAAAATAAAACAGAAAAAGTCTGAAATGGAGGATCTTAAAACTTTTCTCGTTGCCGAATTGAAAACCTTTGGAGAGAATTATGGAGAGAATTTTAAAGAGGAACTTTACTCTTTTAAGGTAGATTTTAAAGCAGAAATGCTTTCTACCGTTCAACAAATACTGGAAATCTGGAAAAGGACGAGGGAGGAAGAGGTCAAGGATCAGATGGAAGCGCTGGAAGCCAGGCTCGTTTCGGTGGAAACGAATGTTAAAACGGAGGTGGACCCCATTCATCACGAACTTGATCAACATAGAACAGCGATAACCGAACTTGAGAAATGGGCGGCGACAAGTGCGGAAACTGTAAGTCGACTCCTTACTGAAAATCAACGCCTCTCCGATATGGTGATCAAATTAAGTGATAAAT